>JAAEAF010008022.1:0-51923 GCA_011037195.1 Triatoma infestans
ATAAAGTTTATTTAAAGTTAACTCAATTTCTTCGTACATCACGGCTAGAATTTGTTGACGTGCTTATTGTATTTTTGTAAAAATACGTTAAAGCTTAATAAAATAAATAAATAAATAAATAAATGAATAAATAAAAGTAATGCCTTATTTTTGTTTGAAAAGATTAAGAAATTAATGATGGTATATCTACTTGAATAGAGACAAAATAAATTTCTAGTATTTTAAGTAAAAGCAATAAAGATGTGACATTCCAAGCACTAAGTTATGATAAAGAAGAAGAAGAAGCCTCTCAGAGTAATAATTAATTTATACATAAATAATTAATTAACATAAGTAGTCATATTGATGGAATAATACTAACGTTTAAAAAAAACTTGGCTGGTTTCTTTTTTTCTCTTTTTGAAGGACCTATTACTAAATAATTATATAAAAAAAATCTCCTATAACACCATAAATCATCACCATAATACCCAGATAAACATAGATAAAAGATAAAACCATTTTGTGGTAAATTGTATCAATGTGTACTTTTTGGAAGCTTTTATTGGGAAAAAATATTTTACCCCACTATAATCATATTTACTTTCTCTTAGTTGTCGTAAGAGAAAGTATTACAACATAATCATGACAATTTTTTTTTGAAATTCTTTTACATTGGAAATAGTCGCACCTTACCTTAATCCACTCTAATCTATTTAAAAAAAAAAAAAAAGTTTCAAATAACAGTGGATACGCTTCTATCTATACAATATAAGCATAACAAGTTTAAAGAATATCATTGGTAACTAACTGTTTTCAAGTAAATTCCAAAAAAAACAACTAAAAACCTATTCTATAAAGTACACTTCCGGTAACTGATTTTCTTCAAATTTCGAATTCTATCAATGCATTTTATTGTGTATTAATATTATATAGGTAATAAAAACCATATAATTATGTTTAGTGGTACTTTAAAGGAAAGCATAACGCTACTGTTTCCACAGAACACCCAAAAAATAAATTTCGAAGGGGGTTATGTTTCAAATAAAAGTGATAGGTAATTTACTGTTGTCCCATGTAGTTTAAAGAAAATCGTTGGAGCTGTTTTTGAGAAATTCACGAAAAACTGAAAAAAAAAAAAAAAATTCTGTCAAGTCACCAAAGTCACACTTCCGGTTTATAGATTTTGTCCGAAATCTTTGTGTCTGATGCGGAGGTAGTAAGTACCTAAACGGAATAACAAATTTGAAGTTTCTGAGACCCAATTTTTTTTTAAGTCTATTAAAAGTACCATTTATTGTACATATCAATGTATTTCAGCAAGTCTGACTAGCCGAGCGTATAGCACACTGGACTCCGACGAGAGAAACCAATGTTCGATCCTAGTCTGTACCAACTTTTTAAAGTAATCCTCTCCAGTCAATTTCTACAATTCTCTTATAACACCTGCAGACCATTTTCATTGTCTGTGACTTAACTTAGACAAACTCTGACTTGAAACAAATCTCTGCCGACTTCTTGACAAACGCTCTAAACTAACTTTACAAATAAAAGACGATTCAGGTCTCCTCGCACCAATTCGGAATTACAGACTAGTGCGAGAACTGCAAAAGAAATAATCTCAACAGACTCCAAACGCTTCAATCCAAGATTCTACGTCATATCTTGTTATGTCTCAAACAAAACAATCCATACTGACTTGAAGGATTCCATTTATATATACACTCTAGCAAATTCCAGATATCTCAAATTCCAAAGTAATCTCTCCCTTTATCCTAATCCTCTAGTTCACACTCTCTCTCTTCAAATTCACTTCCGAGTAATCCTCCAAGACGACTGAAGCGTCGTTGGCCCCGCAACCTCCTGGGCATCTGATGGTAGTCCTAAGTTATCAGTGGATAACTTATCATTCATACCATTCACGCCTCTTTTATATGTACATTGATCATTTTTACTTGTTACATGCAGAGCATGTAGTTGTAAAATTCTAAATAAAAAGGAAAAAAAAAATATCAATCTATTTCAGATTGTTATAGCGGATTATTGCACTGCGATCTGAAAGATCTATTGTACCCCGGGGCCTTCTTATTGCACTGCCGGCCTTCCGAGCTACAGACAACATTAATCATCATCGGTCAGTGAGCTATAGAGGCTCCTAGGAAGAAAAAATCTAAGAGCAGCATGCTGAATTAGAACCCGGGACCTAATAAACGTTGCTAGTCCAGCGCGCTACCACTGAGCTAATCCCGTCCTTCTCCCCTAGCTTATGCCAATTAACTAGGGACGGAGACCCTAGTTTTGTGTACTGTGTTTGTACTTGTCTGTAAAGGGTGGGGTGTATGTAGTTTAAGTGTATTGTGAACTGTTCAAACAAAGTACATGGAGTACCAAGAGTACCAAGCTGTGGGGTCGCTTCTCCCCAAGTTCATCAGTGTATAGTTGAAATCAGATCAACTCAGTTTTTAGGTGGGCACAGAAAGTTACATATGAGATACAACACTGCATAAAACAAACTTACGGATAGCAATGCGTCTCACCCAAACATTGTTACAATGACTTGACGGCTGCTTTCAAGACAAGACGTAAGTACTTGTCTGTAATGGAGTAACATATTCCGGGAAAGAAATATAAACATACTCCCCCCTCCCCGCTCGCCGATTCTACCCCAATTCGCCTATATAATAGGCTTACTATATAGGAAGCCATTCTTGCAGAAAAACTGATATTTGATGACGGAGGGAAATGTGCTAGAGTTAGTTCATCTCTCTATAGATTATTTCAGTTTTGTTTAAGTTGACAGAGGCAGTGGGCTATCAACCAGCAATGTAACCAAATACAACATAAGTTCCCCCTCATCATTATTTTGAAATAATTTGTAATAATTACGTTGCATTGATGAGAAAAGCGAACGTTGATTGTTTTGAACTTTTATTTTATTGTTGAACATTTTTTGCTTCGTTAACTGAAGGAAATAAAGAAAAAAAAAAAAAATATCTTATCTGATTTGAATTGATTAATTCCAATTGTTCTTATTTTTTTTATGAATAAGATTGCAGTTAATAAATGTTAATAGTTCCATTAAATTTACTGTAAACTTGGCGTAAAATGTTACCTAATTTGTGGCAATACCAGTAAATAAACCTACACTATTGAATACATGAATACTAAAAGCATAAAATTATTAACTGCGTAGTAAATATTACACCACGTTATTAATAATTTTTTGCAATTAAAAAAAAAAACCCTAGTGTGTATTACTCCCACAATTTCCTTCTACCAGTTATCAAAATTATGCAGTGACAAAGTTATAATTAGTAACCGAACATCTTATGAAACTCTCATCGGTGTTTTTAATGGCCGAAACCATCTAGAAAAAAAACGCACTCTGTTCCGGTTTACTAATTTTCTTAAAACTCGGAATTTTGACAATCTATTTACTAATTATTATTAATTTTGTTTAGATATAGAATTGTATAATCAACTATAATAGCACTTTAGAGAAAACATACCCTCACCCCTCCCCCAAAGGTCCCCTTAAATGATTTTACCAGGAGAAATCGTTTAAATAAAGAAAATCGATAGTTTAAAGAAAATCATTGCAGCCGTTTTAGAGAAAATAGCAGAAAACTGAAAAATACTCAGTAAAAAAAGCATTTCCGGTTATCTGATTTTTTTTTTTCAAACTCGGAATTTCAACAAAATATTCAATTCTATTAACATTATTTTATCTGAACATAAATTTGTTAATAAACTGAAATCGCACTTAAAGAAAACCTCCACCCCACCCCTCCCCCAACGCGTGGCCCTTCTGTGCATGTTCTCCCCCGGAGACTGTTCGTTTGAGCATATGCTTGTTTTTACATACCACATACTGAAGCAATTGTCATAAAACCACTTTTTTGGACATCAAAACGGATATTTCCGGTGAAAACTATATAGCGAAAATTTGTGACACGATTACAATACTTCCTCTTACTAGGATTAACAGGAAGTAAAAATTGTACAGATTTTCATTAAACTTGGAAATCTTTATTCAATTGTTTCAACACAAAATATAGAAATGGTGGGTATACAGGTTGATTAGGTATCACTTGGCAGGTAGAAATAGAATATGTTTATATTGTATAAGCCAGAAGAAAGCGCCAAAAACATTACACGAACGCAATTAACATTTAGAATATAATGGCGCAGGTTGCATAAAACACCCTAAAGTGAATTTCTCCGAAAAAAACTGTTTCGAATAAAAGTGATAAAGTTTATATGTGCGCAGCCTTTCATGGTTAAACAAAATCATATAGCCATTTCCGTGAAAATTCCGGAAAAAAAAGACGGAAGTCTATGTAAACTAGCACTTCCGGTTAACCGATTTTCTTCAAATTTGGAATTGTAAAAGTACTTCTACAAGTATATCAATAAATAAAAGAAGGATATACCTTTTTATTATTTCAGCTTATTAAAAATTTGTAATACAGGCCAGGCCACTCCAGTTGTAGGTCATCTCCACAACACAATGGACTGAAGAAGTTATATTATTTCTAAACGATTATCTGATAAATAAAAAGACAAATAATTTTTCCGGCAAGTTATTACAAAATATAAATAATTTTCTGTGCAAACACAAAAGTAAAATTGTTCTCATAAAGGAAACTGCAAGCTAATGATGAACCCTAAAGATGAAAGGCTTAAACTTTAGGATAAAAAAGAAAAAATAGGAATATAGTTCATAATTTAAAGTTTAAATAGCAGCCTTCCACGATCTAAAATCAAACTAAGAAGGTATCTAGAATTGTTGTAATGAGAAATGAAATCGGTATTATTGAATGACGCGTGCTTTTCAGGCAGTCAAGGTTGCAATCAGCTCATTTCATCCCCCCCCCCTATTATGTTTTCTTTAAGTTCTTACTAACACATTTTCCTTCTAAACGTATTTTACAATTCATATTTCATCGTATTATGATGCTTTTTACTTATTTAACTTGCAATGTTTACAAAAATGTTCAGTTGTGCTTGCCCTAAAATAAAGAAGTTGGGAGAGTATTTTGTTAGTTTAAGATGGCAAAGTATTATTACATGTATACCTTAGATGATTTATGACGTAGCGTCCACAGTCTCAATCAACAAAACTTGTAGCGGCACATTTAATTTAAACCTGATAAGTCCCCCAGAACCGAAGCCTGTTATAGAATTAAACAGGCAGGTTTTTGGCAGGGTAAGCGATATGGTCATTCTACCATTTATCGTGAGATGCTTTTAAGGATTCCCATTACAGTTTTCCCTTCTGATAGGAATTTGAAGACTTTTGTCTTTGGTCATTCCTACAGGGTTAGGTTGCCTTCTAGGGAAGATTGGTTAACCCTGGGTCCGTCTGGTGTGATTCCTGAGAATTATCTCCGATGCTACACGGACGGTTCCAGGATGGATGGTAGGTCTGGGGCTGCCGTCTATTTTGAGACGGGAGATCATTTGGTAGCGCCTCTTGGTGAGTGGGCCACCGTTTTCCAGGCTGAGGTTTATGCAATTCTTTGCTGTATTTTGGATGAGAGGGTGCGTAACACTAATTTAAAAGGTGTTTGTATCTGCTCGGACAGCCAGGCTGCGTTGAAGGCGCTTAATTCATGTGTCTTCACTTCCAGATTGGTGTTGGAATGTTCTAGAAGACTGGAAGATCTTTCTTCATTAAAGGATGTGCTTCTGGTCTGGGTTCCAGGTCATATGGGAATCTTTGGGAATGAGGAGGTGGATAGGTTTGCCAAATTAGGTGCCTCTCTCCCTTTCATTGGTCCAGAGCCTGCTGTTGGTGTGTCTTCTGGCACATGTTTGTCGGGCTTTCAGACGTGGATGACCTCACAGCACTCATCCCTATGGATGAGTGCAGTGGGTTGTCGCCAGTCTAAAATGCTCTCATTGGGGGCCCGGACGGAGCTTTGAGTAGCGGGGTCTGATGTCTTTCATGGACCTCCCTCAGATATCTGGTTGGATTCCTCACTGGGCATTGTGGATTAAGGAGACATCTCTATATAATGGGACTCGTGCCTGACCCCTTTTGTAGAGTTTGTGAGCCTGAGGAGGAGACACCCTTGCATCTGATGACGAATTGTTTGGGTTGTGAGGAGCTTAGGTTTAGGACCTTCGGCCGGAATAGGATGTCGGTAGAGGATCTTAAGCTGTGTCCTTTTAAGGTTTTGGTCCGATTTGTTCGGTCTATGGTGAAACTTGGATGGTTAAAACCTGGGCCTGGATTTTCATTCTAGTCCCAGTGGTTGTTATTCTTTAGCGGTAGCTATATGGGCCCTGGGGGGCTTTGGATAGCGTAGGGTTTGCCCTCCCCTTCTGCGAATAATAATAACTATTCCCTTCCCTAAAACGAAATTGATGATTATTATTTCAAAATAGCAAGTTTTTAGTATTTAAGTTGCAATTTTAATGGTTAATTTGCCGTATAATATGTTACTTTTTTTATTTTAGAATTTAGATGTAATTTGAGTATATTGTATGGTTATTTTTTACTGAAGGCCAAAAAAGAAGAGTCAATGCTACTACGTGGACAAGGCAGACTTTTTTTTTAGTTGACACGAACTTCTAACTCATTTTCAAGCCTTCTATTGAGTATTCAGTCATATAACCTACACATGCTACTTGATACCGCCAGCCCCCCTATAGTTTGAACAATCTTCCCTTGACCCTTTCTTGATTATTGGGCGTTATGTATCCTTTCTTTCATAATCCAAGAAACATACTATGGCCTACATAATGAGCATCTTAAAAGATATAATAATTACTTTTTTTTAATTTTTGTGTGATCAATTCTATTATTAATTTTTTACTTTCTCTTACTCCTAGTAA
Source organism: Triatoma infestans (assembly GCA_011037195.1). NCBI lineage: Eukaryota > Metazoa > Arthropoda > Insecta > Hemiptera > Reduviidae > Triatoma > Triatoma infestans. The sequence goes on from JAAEAF010008022.1 coordinate 6,823, forward strand.
GAGGAAGTATTGTAATCGTGTCAAATTTTCGATATCGAGTTTTCACCGGAAATATCCGTTTTGAGGTCCCCTGAGTCCAAAAAAGTGGTTTTTAGCAAATGGTCTGTGTGTGTGTGTGTGTGTGTGTGTGTGTGTGTTGTGTGTGTGTATGTATGAACGCATAGCTCAAAAACGAAAAATCGTAGAAAGTTGAAATTTGATATTCCGTTTAGGGGTCACCATGGGATCTGACTTACGTTATCTGTCAAAAATTCCTCAACCAGAAGTACCACTTTACTAGTTGGATTTTTTACTTTTTGCAATTTTCAAAAATGGCTCCAACGATTTTCTTTAAACGTCAAACATCAATCACACATACAAAGCTACAACTTTTATTGAAACATTTCTCCGAGAAAATGCATTGAAGGGCACTTTTGGGGGAGGGGTGGGGTTAGGTTTCCATCTAAAGTGCTATTTCAGTTTAAGACAATTCTGTCATCTAAATAATGTTAATTAGAATTAAATATGTTGTTGAAATTCCGAGTTTGAAAAAATCGGATAACCGGAAGTGCGTTTACTTTACCACTTTATAAATGATTTATTCACTTTTTCGCAATTTTCTCAAAAATGGCTCCGACGATTTTTTTGAACTTCCTATATAAACTAAACATGCAAAGATCTACAACTTTTATCTAAAACATTTATCTGGAAAAATTCTTTGAAGGGCATTTTTAGAGGAGGGGTGGGGTTAGATTTTCATCAATGTGCTATCCTAGTTGATTATACAATTCTATCATCCAACCATAATTAGTTAGTAGAAATAAATAGATGGCTGAAATTCCGAGTTTCAAGAAAATTAGTAAACCGGAAGTGCGCTTTTACTGAACAGTTTTTTCAGTTTTCGACAAATTTCATTAAATTTGGTACACAAACTATAAAATTTGTCAATTATCATTTTGAGAACTGGAGTAAGAGAAAGTTGTGTGAGTGTTTCACACCAGATTTTTTTTTTTTTTTTATTTGATTCGGAAGATGAAAAAATTATACAAATTATAAAATTCACGGAATACTTGAGAAGGTTGTTTGGAATGACTGGATTCCGCGGAAAAGTTTCAATATCATTTGTTTGAAGTGGCTATTTACTAATTCTTAGACAGGATTTTTTTGATTAGCTTTGATTAGGCGATTTGCAGGCATTTTCTTCTAGATGAAATGTACTTATTAATCAATAGTACTATAGAACAGTCCTTGTTGGATTAGATCTACGTCTATAAAAGTACAGAATTAAATTTAATCTAATATTTAATTCTTATAAAGATTTATTTTCTTTCTTTTGTGTTGAATGCAATATTACAGATGATTTTCCCAAATCCTCAACATCATGATCCTGTTCTTTAAAGTACTCAGCCTTTATTCATCTAATGTCAACCTCACCCAAATGTCCCAAGCTACGTTAGACGCACCCACTTTGTTAAAAAAAAAAAAATAATGGAGCACTGGAAATACTTTTTATAACATTTTATAGCAATTGAGTTTTTAAAAGAAATGCTTATAACCTGCCGCATACTATAGCATAAAGGAAAAAGGTTTACATGCCAGGTGTTACTTGAACCCAAATAAATATATAAAAATGTATTTTAGTGTTTGTAACTCATTTATAAACGCAGCAGGAGTTCAAAATGTATTTTAAAAATAAATTTACATGTAATAAAGTTGATTTCAAACTTTTGATAAAAAACTTATTTATTCAACTATATATTTAAATTTTGTAACTCTATATTTACTTTATATAATTTTTTTTTAAATATTTTTCCATATTTCTAAACGACCATATTTATAGCATGAATAAAGTAATGGAGTCTTAACATGGTTGAGTCTATTTGCAAGAATGTCTTTCATAAATATATTATCTAGAACGAAAAATAAGACGCTGTATACAAAAAAAAAAAGACCTTTTATCAATAAAAGCAATTTTGTATTACCTTTTATGCATTTTTTTTTATTAAAGTTTAAAATATAGTCCATTGTTATAGTCTTGTTGAAAGTGGTCTATCTGAGAGAGCTGTTAGATCTCTCACTGATACCATTCCATAGGTTAGGAATCACAAGACTTCTGCACTCCCGCTTTAACTTCCCTGAATTTATTAAATTTTCTCTCGCAAAGAAAGTGTGCCCTAAACAATGATACTCGGGTAGAGCTAAGTGCCTGGAATCTGGACTATTGGGGGAGGGAAGGGTTAAAAACAAGTTCAATACCATAAAATTCTTCAATGACGGCAGGTTTATGTTCGAGCTTAACTTGCTACAAACAAAATTTGTTTCAATTATTGACCAAAGCTGGAAAACACTGGATATAGTTTTTACGCAACAACTTATGCTATACATTCAATAAATCATAAATAATCTAATCAATTTGATAATTATATAGCATTTAATTTTTATTTTTAAAACTTGAAAGAAAAATAAATAATTAAAGATTGGTAATATTTAACGCAAAAGGTTTGTGTGTTGATTTTTATTTTCTCCAGACTGTTCTAATTCATTTTTTTGAAATTGATAGTAACAATATTATTTTCATTCGAAAGAAACTTTCAGCCAAAACCAGTTTAGGAAAGTGTCACTTTACTGGATTTTTTTTATTTTTTTATTTTTTTTTAGCATACTTTTGTTCCTAAAAAACAGTTCAATCTATTTTTGTATTTCTGACTATCTTTCCTACTCATATAAACATCTATAACTATAAACTTTATTATTATAATGAGACGTTTTAAGGCAATGGTCAGAGGAATTTTTTAAAAAAAAAAAAAGAATTCTGTTGTTCTACATTTCACGTATCATTTCTCGTACTCTTATTCAGGAATTCTGCAAAATTTATTGAAGAAAAGGTACAAAACTCCTTTGGCCATAACCGTATACACATCTCATTATAATTTTAATGCCTGACTATTTAAAAACCATTTTATTAATATATTATCAATGAAATATTAGGATGCCTTTGTATTTCCTCTTAATTTTAATATACTATTTTCATTTCACATTAAATTTTTTTTTCAAAATTTTAGTAATATCAAAAAATTTCTTAAACGCTAGTTTCTTGAAATCGGTTTGAGTAGTTTTTCTAATACTGCATGTCCAGTAAATAAGGAAGACCAGACAGATGGAAAAATATTTGTTATCAATATGTTCTAAAAAGTATAAAGAAGCTTAAATCAAGATTAAATTCAAGATAATCTGCTAAAATCACATCAGTACAATGTTACTTTCGTATTTTCGAGAAAAAAGGAAGGGCAAAGCCTCAATTTGTCATTATTAGAGCACTTCTTATGTGCCAAAGTAGGCGGCTCTATTCGCATAGGAATACATCAAAGAAAAAAAAAATTTCCCATACAAACATTATACACTCTTTTATATTCATGTTTCCTGTACTAAAAAAAATCTATGTACATAAAGAGTAGTGATTTATGTGCCATTGGCCTATGATTTAAAACACTAGAAACATGTAGGGAATGGAAGCAAAGTTGTCGAACTGGCGGAGAGTAGTCGAGGTAAATGACTAAGGTTACTTGACCCTTAGGGAATAACTAGAGGTCACGCACCCAATAAACATCTTACAACATACACTCTTCAACTTACACACTGATCGACAAAAAAAAAAAAAAACAAATATCTAGAACGTAACATTGTGTAAATGTCGCCTACTATATTTTACCTAGTTTATGAAAAAGACAGCCTATACCTTTTTTCTTCCTCTATTCAAAGTAATTACGAAACTTTGACCCTTTTTTTTAAGCGGAACACATGCTTGTTACCTACTTACTGCATGCTTAGTGTATATATATATATATATACATATATATAATTCTTCCAATAATTTTTTTTATGCACTGCGACCTGAAAGATCTATTGTACCCCCTTGAGCCTTCTCTTTGCCCTGCCGGTCTTCGAGCAGTATTGTATAGCTACAGACAACACAGCCCATCACCGGACAGTAGAGGCTCCTAGGAATAGAAAATCTAAGGACATCATGCTGGATTAAAACCCGGTATCTCCCCGTTGCCAGTCTAGCGCGCTACCCTTCCATTTTCTTCCAATAATAATAATAATAATAGTAATTAATATAATATAAAGATAGAATCATTATATCAATATATCCAGAATTTATCAATCTAGGAAAAAAACTGAACCTAGACATCTCTTTCCTAGACTACAATTTATATGATAATATAAATATATTCTGTTGCAGTAAACGAAGGACACGTTTAGGTTCGGTTACTTCCTAGATTTCAAATTTTCTCCTTGAATTGGTTTTAACTAGGCATTTTTCCTTCCTTTGATGTATTATCTATAATAATATGTTTTATCCAACACCTCTTAGAGAAGTCATTCATCAAGCACATGGGGGGGGGGCGAATTTGTTCGCATCCAGGATTGTTCTCACGTCTCCAATTAATATAATATAAAGATAGAATCATTATATCAATATATCCAGAATTTATCAATCTAGGAAAAAAACTGAACCTAGACATCTCTTTCCTAGACTACAATTTATATGATAATATAAATATATTCTGTTGCAGTAAACGAAGGACACGTTTAGGTTCGGTTTCTTTCTAGATTTCAAATTTTCTCCTTGAATTGGTTTTAACTAGGCATTTTTCCTTCCTTTGATGTATTATCAATATGTTTTATCCAACACCTCTTAGAGAAGTCATTCATCAAGCACATGGGGATACGAATTTGTTCGCATCCAGGATTGTTCTCACGTCTCCTGGATATCAAATAAATCGAACATCAGCAGCCAGCACAGCTTTTTGATACTGGTAAAATGGCTGAAAAGTCGAAGGTATGGCGTAAAACAAACAACAAATTATCAACTCAATTTTAACCATTATAAAAATCAGCCCCGGCAATTTCTGTCTTACAACAGATTTGTTTTAGTCGTACGTGGTCGGGTAGTTTTCTGCCCGATTCGGTGGTCCAGGTTCCAGGTTCTGTAGTTGCTAAGTTTGTTAGAAATCTGTGTGCTGCCCTGTCTATAATAAAGTCTTTGATTTTTGGGATTTACAGTTCCTTATGGATTTGTTTGTTCTGTATGAAACAGGGCGCGCCCAACGCGATGCGCAACAGCTTATTTTGATATACTTGCTATTCATTCATTGCAGCCTTATTAGCTCTCATCCATGCAAGGAGCAGGCGTATGTCAGTAAAGGTTTAAGTCAAGATATGTAGAGAAGTCTGGAGCATTGCGGTTTCAGTAGTGTCGATCTATTAATTAAAGGGATGAAAGTTTATGACAGTTTGCCAAGTATCTACTACTTCAATAACAAAATATGAACTATTTCATAGATTTTGTGAATTCACCTATCACAATTAAGATACCTTGTGAAAGTAACTATTTATACTTAAATATTTATTTATTTATGTATTTTTACATACTCTTACGGTTGTAAGAGACACTATTGTGATTGTGTCAAGATTTTCGATATCAAATTGTCACATACAGTGGGCCGTGCAAAAATATTGCTGGAAATACTAGTCCGCGGTCGGTAAAGTTTGGCAAAACCTGATTGATATATAGAATTAGTTTTGGTGCTGTATTGAACTCTTAGAAGCTTTGTAATTTCCATTGAGTTGTGTCAACCTACAGCCCATCGATAACATAAAAAAAAATAATATACTCGTATATGCTGTTTAAAATAAATAATGATGATTAAAATAAATTAATAAAATACTAAAAACTATAACAGAAACAAATAGTGCATTTAACATCCAAAAAGGATATTAAAAAGACATAATAATGTTGGTAAGACCTAATTCATGGACATAAACTGAGATCTTCAAAGTGAAGTAATAAATAATAAAATATAGTTACAAGGTGACCATGGAAGTAAAGGGGAAACGATGAAATCGACACTTTCTAACGGTTATAGAAAGTATGGACGAGCGAGAGAAGTTAAATAGTATGGAGAGGGAAAGCAACGTATAAACCTTACTAGTTGGGGGGGGAATGAAGGGATCTAAAGCAGGATCAAGGTATATCCGTCGATCTTGTAGGAGATGTGGTTTGTGCTCTGGCTCTACATATAAGAAAAAGAGAAGGGAGATAAGACGGGGTAAACTAGTATAAGGGAAGGATGATACATTTCAACTTATTTATTAGTGCTTTCACACAGGCACGCTGTTGCCCTATAATACGTACACAGTTTGTATATGTATAAAAACACACACACACGCACACAATCCAATTCACTTAGACAGAGAGTTAAGGTGTGACTGAGACGGATATATATATGTATATAAAAAACACAGGCGCTGAGGTGTAGACGATACACAGTGGTACATTCCAAGCAATAATACCTACCAACATATGTCTCAGTGCAGTTAGTAAAACTTCACTCTTTACTACCCATAGTAATTTACCTTATTACATTCATCCTATCTCTCTAAAACTTCCTTACAATCTTATCTTCAAACTCAAACCCCATATCCTGGAAGTTGCACACCTATCAAATCTCGTAAGACTTTTCTCTCTTCCTTGATTCATCCTTTATCTCTACATTTTCCACCTCCACAAACTTTCTTCACTAAATCACTCTTATCATTGGTATACAAGCTTCATTAATTCTGAGAAATCATTCATCTTCATCATCATTAAATATAATCAATTTTTCATTTGTTTCTCATTAGTTTACAATACTTTTTTTTTTTTTATTTAACATCAAATGGGAGACATTGTTAAAAATGGAATTTTTATCTAATTTAATAAATAGGCTAAAGAAAAAAGTTTTATAAATTGAAATTTATAATTGATGATTCTTATATTTATTATTACTTATGATGGGGGGGTCACAAAGCGATGAGGATTTCAGCCAAGAAAGTTCTTATTCCATTCCCCAAGGACCCACATTTTTCAGCAGCTCTGCCGACCTTCAGAAACTATATAAGAAATGTTAGCCTGGATAGCTTCTTCTCTTAGAGTGTTTATTTGCATAAGTATCTGCATGTTTATGTGGAGTATAGAGTTTATTTACAATTACTTACAGCGTAAAAATCACTAGTGTAACAAACAACAACAAAAAAGTAAAAATGTCTTTACTAGGACCATTTAATTCATGCCAAAACGGGATTCAAGCTGGGTCTTACTGCGTAATTTTCTTACATCCATACACCTAGCAGGAAGAGTAAGTAAAAATAGATAAATAAATTAAAAATACAAAAATTATTGTCAAAAGGTCATCAAGAGATCATCTACAGCGTATCAATTATGGATAGCAGACACACTTTTTGAATTTGAGTCTTCTGAAAGGTTTGCATGGACAATCGGAAAAACATGTAAGGATTAAAAACTTTAGTTGTCCTTGAAAAGAAGTGCAACTTATGGAACTAACGAAATAGGGTATAGTAATATGGCTGAGATCTCGCGGTTACATATCCCATGTTTACCAAAAATTATTTTAGTTAATGGTCTGTAAGTGCATATATATATATATATATATATATATATATTGTGAATAATTTGGAGGTTTGGATAGAAGAGAAAAACTTAGGTTTTGTTAAATTAGACTTACTAAGCACTTTTTTTATTATGCGAAAATATAATGCGCTGCAAGAAATTTACACTATATAAAGTAGCTTGAGAAGAAAGTGACTGGCAGAATGACGGTCTGAGAGCCATGGCCGTTGAGTGTAGATGGTTGTACGAATGGCGTTTGAATCAGAGTGAATTTGAATGGTCAAGCACCCTTTTTTAAGCGGAGGCTAGACTAGCCCCTACTTTGTATAAATTGTCCTTCTAATGGTTGGAATTGTTCCATAGAATGCTCCCTCCATTACCGCTAGGGAGACATGTCGATCCATTATATACATATGTATGTGAATATTTCAAAGATGGAAAATCACAAACATTTGAAAATTGATTTTCGATTTTGGTACATTTCTAATCCAATAGCCCAAATCAACAATTAGAAGTGCAACTTCACTGAATGATTTGTTTTTTTTTTCTCGGTTTTTGCAATTTTATCGATATCGTTTCCAATTATTTTCTTTAAACTTCGCATACTAACTAAAGCGTGCAAATGTCTGATAAGCTCCCACTCATGGATAGCTTCACAGCATTCATCCCTATGAATGAGCACAATGGGTTATCGGCAGTCTAAGATACTCGTTAGAAGTCCGGACAGGGCTATCAGTGAGATATTGCTGTATCTTTCAAGCACCTCTCTAAGGCACCTTGTTAGATTCCTAAATTTGGCATTGTGATCTGAGAAGACACCTCTGCATAATGGGGCTCATGCCAGACCGACCCCTTTTTTAGAGTCTGTGAAACAGAGCGGGAAAAGAAGGCTAGAATTAATTGGAAATTTGAAATAAATAATTTAACCGAAAGTCTGACTGCAGAATAAGTTCTGAGTTTGGTTGGGAATTTTCTCAAAAATTAGTGAATTAATATACTAATTCTGCGGTGATGTAGGCAGACTAGCAGATCTCTATTATAATCTAATCCGTAATTATATAAAAGGCCAACTAACCGTTTGGTTAAAAATCCTTAATTTGCCAGATAGAACTGTAATAAATCTGTTTAAATAACGCTCATAAAAATCAAAACCAATTAAAAGATTTGTTCAGAGTATAGAGTAATATTATGCTAATAACAATTAATTTAATGGATCGAAATAAATAATAATAATAATTTTTATTTGGCAAACTGTTATAAAAATATATAATAAAATTAACAAGTTCCTTAATTACTATGAATATGCAACGTTAGTAGCTATAACAACGTGTAATTAGTATTGTTTAATGGCTGCGTTGATATGTTATTAATCAATAATAGAAGCCTGGGCCTTATACTGCATAATATAACATTGAATGGTTTGTTATATAGGTTGGGTACTCCAGTATATATGACAAGCTGGTAACCATCAACTTGTTATATAACTAGGCCATTTACGGCCCCAAGCCTTTATGCCTTCAACATATATATTGCTCGTAAAGCGGCCACTTTAGTGTTTTATGGCCATTTTAATCTTCCAAACATTCTAGAATCAAAGGCCAGTAGCAAAACCATTGTGTTATAACATCTACAAACATTTCCCTTCCACCTTTGTTCTTATTTTATGCAAAAGAAACTAAATTATCAATAAAATTTCTATTAAAACCAAATAAAATTTAAAAAAATAAAAATAAAAATAAAGAAAAAACTTAATAGTACAATATATAAAGATTAATTGCACATTCAATGATGTAATTTAATTTTTGTGTTGACATTTATATTGTTAATAAATTGTGCCGTTAACGTTATTACTTTATGGTAACGTTAAATATAAAACTGAAACAAGCACTAATTATTATTTAAAAACAATTCATTGAGTTAAAAAAAAAATATATATATGAAAAGTAAAATGTTAATGTTTCCCCTTTTTTTAATACTGAAGTATCCCTCCAGTATGAAGACTTATTTTTTAATAAGTACATTTTGCACCATAGATATTACATATAATATAATATAAAACACTATGAAGTTTAACATATAAATTTATCGTATGAGAAGAACTCCCTAAGAAAGGCACCAATGGTGACCGAAACGTTGACCAATAAAGAAATATTTTTTCTTTAAAAACTCCTCTGGCCATTACTCGTATAAACATCTCACTTATATTTCATGATCTGACAGTTAAGAAACCTGAGATTTTAAGAAGAAATAGATCAAAAAATAAGAAATAGATAGACAGTGAAGAAGTAAAGAACATACATTCTTGGAAGTAAAGAACATTCATTGTTGGAATCAATTCCATTGGTTTCAAAATAGTTAAACTGTTCTGACCTAATTATAATTATGTTATAATTACTTTATTCAGGGGTCATGGAAATTTCTAAAAATAAATATCATTACAAAAGAAAGGCCTAGTCTGGCTGATGAAAAAACAAAAACAACATAATATATGAAATGTGAAAAACGAAAATAATAATGTAATTTGACATATATAATGTACAGAAATAAATATAATAAATTGACTAAGGAAAATCTTTGATGGAAGAAATGAAAAGGTCCGAACGGGCGAAAAAGAGTGTGACGGGAGTGCTCAGAGGATTTGAATTGGAAAAGTAAGAAGATGTATGGAAGTCTTTCGGACTTAATCAAGGGTTTCGAACAGACTGCGTGGGCCTTGGTTTTCAGAGCATTTAAATGATTGTGATCAATCCAATTGTTGATGCGATTGAGTCCATCTTAGATTTTTAATGAGGCAACGGATAGTTGGCAAAAATATGGTAGTGACAATGTTGAATAGAGACAAGAAGGTCTTTAATATAGAGAGAAAAAAGAGTAGGAGAGAAGAGGAACCCGGATACGCCAGTGAGAAGAAGAAGGAAAGAAGGAAAGAAGGAAATGTGTTTTTGTAAAAATGAGAATTAGGTAAAATAACAGACTAGGAACAGGGCCGGTAAGAAACGATTGAAGCATACAAGGACAATTTTTGAAGCTTACTGGGGAGCTTTTGTGGTCAGCGGATCGAAGAATTTGGAAAAGTCGAGGAGAATAAGGACAAAAATTGTTTTGCTGATCCATGCCATCATTAGAGTGATTTTTAGGAATGCGGGATTGAGTAGAGAATTTTGGAATCGAAAAACCAAAGAAGGATTTTCCAGGAAGTTGGAAAATTGAGAGTGAACGAGATTTTCGAGTAAATGGTTTGGAAAGACTGGAAAAAAATGAAGATTGGACAGAAATCACTGGGTAGCGTAGTCTGAGAATTCTTACTAATAGGGAGGACCTTTGTTTTTACCTTTACTTGGGAAAAATGAAATTTCGAAGGCAGAAATTGTAGATATGGAGAAGCACAGCGTGAATCACTGGAAGGCTGATTTTGATTAATTTAGTGGGAATATAATCGAGATCATAAGCATTAGTTTGAAATTTGAGAATTGAATTGAAGATATCATTTGGACAAAATCTAAAAAATTGTAGAAGTTATTGGGGTTAAAAAAGTGATTTCATGAAAGGACATAGATTGATTAGAACGGATGAATATGATGTTTGAAAACGAGATAATAATTAAGGTCATCAGGTAAGAGTATAAACTACAATAAGTTATATTGTACAAAGGAATAATTTTCGGTAGAGGTTCCATTTACACTTTAGAGTCCGGCATGCTTGCAAGTTATATATATGTTAAGTTTCTTTATAGCATCTTATTATAATATGTTATGTTAAATTTGTAAATTTAACTTTTAAATTTAAAATTCCTTTTAGATCTTCAATTAGATTTTTAGCCTCTTTCTTATTATATTATAGTTTACGATTTACTGAGTAAAGAGAGAAAAGTAAATAGAGGGTAGAATAATTGAGCTAAGAGTGATGCTTTGATAGCGTGTTATAGTGTAGAATGGTAGCGTTGGATGATGTGAATCGCTTGGAAAAAGATGTGGATAGTTAGAAATCTTGCTTGTGCTAACAGTTGATTAGCTACTGTGGCTAGCTTGGAGAAACTTTCAGTGTTGTTCGAAGATACTAGTTAACTGCTTACTAGTAGTACACAGGAGTGTAAAAACTAAATTTGCTCTGTGCAAATCTAGATTATCACCCTGTTGGACAAACGCATCCTAATGATGGGCGAACGCCCGAAACCGGTCGATGACCACAAAAAAGAAGCAGGCTATTGTAATGTGATGATGTTTGTAGTAGCTGGCAGCTTGTGGCGTGAGCGTTTTAGCGAAAAGGGCTTGTATGTTTGTTTGAGATAGAATATAAGAATAATTAAGAACACACTGGTAGTTTAAATTAAATATATTCTCTAAGAGAAATTAAGTTACTTTGAATATCACAATAGCTTATAATAATTTCTTATAACGTAATACTGGTATATGTTTTCACCTTGATTTCTAGCACAAGTCTGTCTTTCTGAAGTGATCTGGCTTTGGAAGCAGAATGCGACTTCGTTGTTTGAAGGCTGAGTTCAGACTATGTACTCTTTACTCTTTGAAAGCTAATGGCAGATCCTATTCTTTGGAATTGCTCTCTCTCTCTAGCGGGGGAATTTTCTTGTACAAAAGGTTTCTCCTAATGGGATTTTGTGCCTTTGTTTTTCTATTTGGTATGATACCAATTTACAGTACCTGACACTAAAATACACTCTTTTTGAAGTTAAATTCACAGCACTAAAATAATTATAAAATAATAACAAAAATACAATTTTGGATACTATAAAATATTCTGAACTCTAAACTATTATTTTACGATTTCGTCCTTCCACTAGACTATCACGGAAAACATCTCTGATGCTTTCCAGCTCTGCGGAACCAACCACAACAATAAACACTCCTATCGCTAGAGACAACTTCTGGATAAGAGACGCGCTGCTAAATTTGAAACAAATTCTCCAGAACATTGTACTGGGCATGAACGGAGAGATAAAGGTAAAGCGTAGGTGAGCGCTTCGATACTCAAAGGAGGCGGCACCTCAATGTCATTACTAATGACACTACTGACTCCAACGTTTGTGTGGCAAATTTGATGGTGATTGCTTCCATTTTAATATAACTGTAAAACACCTCAGAAATATTGTAAACATGAAGTTAAAGTAAAGCAAAAACATATAATGTTTTCCAATATTTTATTTATTGTTAAATTTATTTTAAAATTAATAAACATTCAATTGAAAGGTAGGAACAACATTTCTCATTAGATTAAAAGTATAACTTTAGCTTTTAATTTTAATGGAATAATTCTCACTTTATTAAATGAAGGGAGAAAATATAATTTATATAATAAGGTGATTATATGTACGATAAAGTTAAAATGCACTAAACATAAATTCAGTTTATGTACAATTTGTGTACATTATAGAAAATATTGATATTTCAAAAAATGACTGCCAACAAATTAAGTGATGTAACATTAAATTTACAGGTTATAAACAAATAAATAAATAAAAAAAAGTTATTAAATTACTATGCTATGTGTAAAAGAAATTACTACAACTTAACGGAACATGATTTTTCTACAAACAACTGTTATTATAGTAATAAAAATATTTTTATTGTTTTTTTTTAATTACATTATATGCGGTTTATTTAAAAGGGGGGAAAAAATTAATATTTTGTAACAATTAATTGAATGTCGTAATAAATTATATATATATATATATATATCTAAGGAATTGTTATAAACATTAAGGTTATGCTAAAAAATACAAAACTCACTTTAATGTAAGTTTTGTATTCTATTGGCAGTTATTTATGTTTTAATTCGTCATAAAAATTTATAGGAATTTTCTTCCTTTTTTTTTTTTATTTTATGATGAATTAAGGACATAACTGTTAAAATGATATAACTATCTCTTCTGTTTATGACCTATTATTTAAGTTATAAACAATTTTTTTTTTTTTTTTTTATTTAAATATGTAATAAAATAATAATTATTATTAGCTAGTTACAGCAATTTGATTACAATGTTTCAATAATCAAATTAGGTGGCCAAATACAGAATAAAATATTTAGCTTCAAATGTCATTGCCCTCTTGTCTGTCAGTCTGGCTGGTTTACCTTGACAATAGTGTATACATATTTTACTATTATTTTTCTCATTAAATTTTCCTAGTTATATATATATATTTTTTTTTCTAATTACACACTTTTTGAAAGGTTTTCTTCATTATACATATAAACTGTCGGGGAAAAAAAAGTTCATTTAAAAACGAACATCCTATTATTTGTTTGGATACATTTAAATGTCTTTTATTTTCTTTTGACAAATCTGAAAAGTTTCACGATGTCATGAAACTGTAGGAGACGAAGGCTTAAAACTAATTACAAAATTAAAATTGTTTTGAAACGATCTATCATAATTGACGATCGACAAACATTTTAGGTAAATAAAGGAAAAAAAAATAAAGAAAAGTGAATTGTGACGCTAGCGAATCCACAATAAATTTAATTATTAAATCCAATAAGACTGACACAACTTCCTACAGTGCGTGGGCAACATAACCCTTTAAAATAAATTTTTTAAGAAATAATAAGCTATGAGCTAATTTTTTTTTTTATAAAAAAATGTTTCAAAAACTTGTTAACAAATAAAAAAAAAAAATAAATAAATATTTAATAAGAAAAAAAGGGTTCTCTAGAAACCATGGCCAAGCAGAATGTAAAGAAACTATATATAATAAATATGTGTAAAAATTAAGTCAGAACATGATTCCGTCTGAATAAATGTTTAAAAATAAATGTACTAGGAATTTGTAGTGGAATCAATTGTCATGATTCCTGAGGTATGAAGTTAGATGTCTTCAAGAGGGATTTATTAGGCGGAAGTTAGTTTAGAGATTTTAGAGATTTATTGCTTGAATTACTAACACTGAATTTATAAAAATAGACTCTATTTTTAACAATAATTTGAATGTGAGAAATTGTAACTATTAACATGAAATAATTAGAAATAAATAGGAGATAAACAAAAAATAATTTAAAACGAATAAAATAAATAAACTAATATGCACAACTATGAAAATAATTATAAGTTAAACCTTGTATAGGGACGCGCTCGGAACTCAAGTATAACTGCTGCTGTAAAATGATGTTGTAATGAGACTCGTGTAAAATGAATGATATAATGGTCTATAATGATATACTGATCCCGTCCTCCAGTGGAGCGAAGTTTATATTAGTCTTACTCACACACTGTCAGTGTGTAAGTAAGAACTCATACTAAGACATCTCTCGTAGCGTGCGACCTTGGCCAGTTCGGTGACCAGTGATTTAGGTCAGTGGCCAGCTTATCGGTGCTTGTCTTTGATGTAATGCATTGACCCTTGTATTGAAAAGGGTTATTGTTTGGCCGCGGCCCTTGTCTTGAAGACAGCGCCCGGCTGGGCCACTAGTTATAAATTAACCTTTCTTCCTGCCATCCTTTGTGAAGATGGCGGCTGGCTGGAGCCACTTTGAAATTGCTATAACCCTGATATGTCATTACAAATTCCATATTAACAAAGGACTTAAACAGCGTAATTTATTGTTCCAACAATATTTTTTTAAAATTTACCTAGAAGGAGTTCTTGAGTTGTGGAGAAGAAAATCAAAATTCAAAATGTTCAACTTTTAATGTCATGTATGGTATGGAAGGTTATTTTTACTTTATATTTAACCAAAGTCCAAATTATATTGGTAGAAGGCAGAATGGGCACAAGTTACGAAAGATTATGAAGCTTACAATGAATGTGAACTATCAGTACATGCAAAAAACAACTGCATATTTAAGTTTTTGGAAGTGTAATTGTCCGACAATAGAGGCAACAATGAGGAAGGAGGTGACTCAGAGAAATGGTCAGGGAAAAAAACAGTTACCAGGAAGTTTTGTAATATTTTGCGAAATTGGAAAATTATAAAGAAAAGTAAAATAATATTCAAGTCGTCAGGCCTTAAAATTAGAATGAGATGTTTGTACGGTTTTTGGCACAATGAGAAAGTTGTGACTGAAAAATCAGTCTCAACGTCCTCAACGTTCACTCCTCTCCTACCTTAAAGTGCTCCTGAAGAAGGGCACCAATAGTACCCGAAACATAGAGCATCAAAGAATACTTTTTCTTTAAAAACTCCTTTGGCCATTGCCATTACAAACATCTCATTCAAAAATAAAATAAGATTATACAAAACAATAGGGAGAACACTGCAATCTATAGAGCTATTCTATGGGAGATCAATCTAAGGAATAAGTCGCGTAAAGTGGCTACGGAAATGGACTTCCTGAAGAAAAGCTGGCGAGAAAAATAAGAATGGATAAGCTGAAAAAAAATACCGAAATCAGAGAAGAAATGGTTATAGACACTTGGTTATTGTGGACACATTAGTAATAAAAAAGTTAAAATGGCAGATTATTTAAAAAATGTCGATGGAATAGTGGCCGACTAAGAAAAGAAAAAGTGGCAAACTGAAGAGCGCTTGGAAAATAGAATGAAGGAATCGTTGTAAAAACAGAGAAGCTGATTGGGCGCGCTAGAGATGTTTGGAGTAGAGAATTGACAATAATTAGCTTTACATTACTTAGGAGCGCATAACAATGTTTGTAAAAAAAAAAATTGTAGTTTTCTGTCTTAGTTCAAGGATAGAAAATTTATCGCTTCAGCCTAGAAAAAAGCTGAGCCACAATTGACTTGGTTTACTAGGATCTTCAGCATCAATACATTCCGCTCATGTTATACTCACTATAAATAAATAAATAATATTATTTGCGCAGTAAAAAAAAAAAAAAAAAAAAATCTGATGTGAAACACTCACACAATTTTCTCTATCGCAGATATGTATAAAATGACAAATTTAGCTCGTCTTAAATTAAAGAATTGCATTTGAAGTTTCTTTTTCTTTTTACTGTGAACCCCTAACTCTAATTTAAGTTTTAAAATTAACTAAAATATTGTATCTTAGTTTTTTTTATATATTATATATAATTTTTTGTACAGATCTGTGACTGTGAGGCTCAGAACCAGGACTATGTGTAGAGAGGACGGAAGCCAGTACAGTGTTTCCACTACCTTTTAGGCACGGCCGTTATGAATAGTTTTTTCAAGGCTACGTCAGACTCCCTCTTTTTTTTTTTACGACTTATGTGACGTAAACAAGGTCATATAACATCGACCGACACAGTTCACAGTATTTTGTTCTAAACCTCCTTCTATTTGATTTTTTTTTATGTTTTACTCTTTTTTTTTACTCACTATCCATATATGTTAGGAACACTACACATAACCCTTTAATGGAAAAAATTCTTATTCTATGGATTCAAGGTCAGCTTTGACATATTTTTTTTCAAGTCATGTCCTATTGTTGAATAGAATTCTATACTCTTCTTTTTAAACAATTTGACCACCCACTGACAAACATAACAAACTAAAGGATGGGTTCATTGGTTGGGCAATGAGTGGGACGTCAGTTGTTGCGTACGCTCTTGATAATTTCATTCCAAGCAGAGTATTGAAGGGGACTTCTCTTTACTGTAGTTGTGTATCTGACGTTGTTGTGTACAGTTCGATATATAGCAAAGTTTTATTTTCTTTCTTTCTGGTATAAAAAATGCCAGATGTTTCCCCACTTTGAATTGTAATCGTATATATATATGCGCTATCTGTGATAGAACTATGGAAGTACAAGAATCTGTTATTCACAAATAAAAGTAAGATAATTTTTATATATTTATATTTTCTCTAATATTTTTATTTATTTATAAATTAATGTTTTTTTGAATAATATTTGAGATCCATTTGAGAAATGAATTGTTAGGGGCGACACACGCGTTATAAGTTATAACCAAAAATTGAACACGTCATCTTAAATTCTACAATTTACTTTTCAATACGTAAACAATAACTGTTGAACAATTTCAGTCACTAAAAAGACGGGAAATTTTTTAGCAGTTATGAAAATTATTGAATCAGCCGCGAAGGGGTAAAACTTTAAATTTATTTGTTTCCCTCAAATATATTACTATAATCATGTGAAATTTGTGTAGCCTTAAATCATTCATTGAAATCAATAGACACCCGTATATTCCATTAAAATATTAACGTACGCCTTTCAATATGAATATGTAGCAAAATTAGCATGAAAAATAATGCTTAGATAATGGGATAAATCTTTTATCAGAATCAGAAGAAGGAATTTCTGAGTAACCATTGTTCTTGGTAAAATATTCTGAGAATATTTACCACTTACCAGTATCATATCCAAATTTTACACACCACAATGAAAATAATAATTTGAAATTCAAACTCAAACACTTCTTTCCTTGTAAATTGTTTTTCTAAACTGAGATGAAACTAATTCAAAAATACCATTGTAAATTTGGAGTAAATATTATAGATATATATAATGCTTGTTTTTAAAACTGGCCAATATTAGAAATTAAAAATGGAGACAACGATTAAGTGTTATTAGAAACTAATAACTACTAATATCGCTTAGTTTCAATTGAGTGATTCCTCTTTTTTAAAAAGATAGCCAATTATGGAGAAATTCTGGTAAAAATTAAGCTTATTTACTACATACATGATTATTTTAACATTTACATTATTGTCTAACGATAGATTTAACAAGTTTTTTTTATTTATAAGATTAAACATTACTTTATTAGAAATCTAGAACATTAGATGTCCGTAGTTTACGATGATTATATCTGTGCATCAGAGCGGTATTTCTGTATTTCGACCAGACTTGAATAGTTCTTTGTCAGAATTTTCGGAAATTACAAAATTTTGGTACATATATTTCTGGTGAAAATTTGCTTGGCAGCTTGCTTGAAAAAACCTAAATGGATGAATCAAATCGTGGCATTTTCCAGAAACATCAGAATGCAGTAGATTAGTGACACTAATAACCTTTATATCACATAATATTATACACCACCTTGACACCAGTTTATCTTTTGTACATTTCGCGCATGTGTATATCCCCCCCCAATCGTTCCAATAAATTTTCAGATTAGTTGATGAAAACGTGACTTCCGGATACTGCTCTCTATAAACTGAAATATTTTATTCTTATTTTACATTATCGATTGTTATTTCAGAGTATCGGTCACAAGATCTTTTGAGTTCCAACATATATGTGCCTGCATGCCATAAGGAATTATACTTTGCTTTACTTAGACCTATCCTATAACTCCCACATCTATCCCTGCTGATATTCCCAACCATACTCAGTCTTTAATTATGTGACCTAACTGGCGACATCATCATTCAGAATGATCTTATACACATCTTCAGAATTATTCAGCAATATCCTGAGGCTCATCGAAGCATTGGGCAAAACAAGGAGGGTCAATGTTCAAATTATATTTAAGTTACAGACAGAACCAAATCAACTGTTCGCGGTCATACAAATTTCTACATAAAATCGTTACCCAGGGGGCTTTATTTAGGCTGCCTTTGACTCCAACACGCGTCTCAAATTGTTAGAAATAAACAAACATTATGTGTGTTACAATAAAAAAGATTCATTCGAACAAGTGTCAACGATGGAATTTAGATTTTATAAAAAAAAAACTTCATCTGACAAAATAATCAACTTGCAGGACAAATAAAAGAATCTATCTTTTGTCCACATCCTTTTTCCTGTTACCTAGATCCAGATTTTCCACTTTTTCCAGATCTTCATTCCTTCTAGTCCAATGCCCTTCGCCATATATCAAAGCATCTCTATCTCTTGCCGAACATCAACTAGAATAACTGAATATTAACTTGTTAAAAATGTTTTAATTCATTACTATTCTCAAAATTTCCTTAATCTAAAATAAGACTCAAACTATAGGCATCACAGAAATCATATTTTCCTATCCAGATAACCTTAAAAATTTAAAAAAGACGTTGGCCACACACACAGGATCCATTGGATTCCAAACCATCTGATCTTCTTCGTCCCAGGGACTTCTCTCATTGTGTTAACCTGTTATGACGTTAAGCTAGTTCTGCTACTGTATATCATTTCACAAATGCCAGAAAATAATGTTTTTAAAGATCACAGGTTCCAAAGGTGTCATGTCTAAAAAAAAAAAAAGAAAAAAGAAACCTCTCTTTCTCTATTAACTTGTTCTACATTAGAGATATTCGCGGAAGGCTACAAGATCTTAATGTATTTGTTTATATAGTTGTTAGGATTTCGTCTATACCGTTTGAAAGATTTCAAACCGACCAAATAATTTACATTTTAAAGTCCACACAATGAGGAAATAGTTTCTGAAACTTTCATGATATATAAACCAGTGATTTCATTTTAATAAACACTAATTTTTCAAATGCCAGAAATTTTAGACAATAATTTGAATATGTTTAATATTTTTTTTTTTTTTTTTAACGAATAAAATGAAAATAAAATTTATTATTTATTAGTATTTAAAGGTCATTTTTATTTCAGAAATATTGGTCATCAATTTAATATTATTAAACTGTGTGACAAGTAAAATTGAAATTCATTCCAGATTATTTTATTCATTTTTTTTATTTTTTTTATTTTTAAACAACAAATAGAGAAATCAAAAGAAGAATGAATAAATTAAAGAAAGGAAAAAGAAATGACAATAATTTATGTAGAAATGTTAAGTGAGTTTGGCGGGCTACCTCTGGCCAAATGTATTCAATAAATAACTTTACAATCGACGCATGTTAAGCGCTAATATTTAATAATAAACTTCAAATTTAATGCAAAAATTCACGTGATTGTCAACAAAATGCCTCAAAATGTATTCTACAAATACTAAATATTTACTATATATTTACTTATAATTAGTATTTTTGAAAGGAAAAAAAAGAATTGATTGGCGTTGACAAATTATTAACTTTAACTTCGCCAATTAAAAAAAAAAAAAATACGCGTTTCACTAAAAATAAAACCTACTAACGCTAAATACTGATAATTCTCCGGAATACATTTTTTTTTTTTAAAAAAAAGACTAATAGCATAGACTTTTAATGTAATATATAATATATTATATCTAAATGGCATCGGCAAATGTTTCTCTGCTTCTAATTGGCAATAACTTACCCATAACTTGATCATTTTTCCATTCCATTAAACTTAAGTGTGCTAATTTATTTTCATATTATTTTTCCAACAAATTGACATAATTTATTTATTTTTATGAATATTTCAAGATATATCAGTGAATGTTTGTTTCCTTTCCCGTATTTTTTTCACTTTTGTTAAATAGGTCTTGTGAAGATTAAAAAAAAAAAAAAATATATATTACATTAATAAATTACTTTTCCATTATTAAAATGATTTTGGTGACATAATTTTAAAAATCCACTAATATCACATGTCACAAAAAAGTGCAGTTTAGATGGTTCGGACACCTGTCTAGAATGGACAGAAAAAGATATCCAAAAAGAGCATTTGTAGCTAGGTGCATGGGAAAAAAACCGCGACATTTTCCGACGAGGGAGGATAACCTCTCGGACATTTTCAGAGATCTAAACCTATCAATGACTAAGGCCAAGTGAATGGCTGTAGATAGAGAAAGACGGCGTCTCTTTTGCAGATCCTCTACACTGTGAGGTAGAAGTTGAATCCGAATAAGAAGAAGAAGAAGAAGAGGAATTAAAAAAAAAAAAAAAAAAAAAAAACAGAATATCTAATGTTAAACTAAAAACAACGTTGCAATGAGGGAAGGGATTAGCTTAGTGGTTTAGTGGCTGGACTAGCAACGCGAAATCACGGGTTCGAATCCAGCCATGCTACCCTTAGATTTTCTCTTCCTAGGAGACCCTACAGCTCACTGTCCGGTGATGGACAGTGTTGTCTGTAACGGGAGAACACTGTCCGGAGGCCGGCAGTGCACTGAGAAGGCTCCGGGCGCAAATGACCACAGATGTTGAGACGCCTTAAATTAAAACAAAAAAAAAAAAAAAAAAACATTGCAATGTAGGAAATAGTGCTTGTATAAAATAATCTGCTTGTAGCAATGGTTTAGGACAAATAAAAGAATTTATATTTTGTCCACATTCTTTCCCCTATTATCTGCGGTTGCAAAAAGGATCTACAAAAATGGCACGGTTCCGAGATGGATTCCGCAGACCCCCAAAATGGTCTTGGCAGAGTCGTGGCAGTAAAGCTTGCCAACGTAAATCATATCATTCATTTCTAAAACGATGCCGGTACTGTAATTTTCTATTTACTAGGAAATTTGCAACCTTACCCCTGAACCCTAGTTTTCTTTACCCTTGACTTGTCTTGCTTTGTGCTCCATTGGATTTACTTCGATAAATGAGACTGCAAATCAGCAAATTATTTGTGCACATTTGTTTGCAATTATTTCCCTTATTAACATCATGCTAAGCGCTTTTGTGCAACAAAACTGTGCCTTCAGCCTTCGGAGTTTCCCCTCTTACTGAGATGAGATGACTAGCAACGGAGAGAGGCGCACTTTACCAATTTTATTTGGTATAATCTTTTTCACAAATATCTGGCTTAAAAATTTATTTCTAGAAAAATATCGAAAAATCGAAATGTTAATGCTTTTTTACTATTCGAAAGATGGAAATTTAAAAATAACTGGTCCTAAAATCGGGTTGTGACTTATGCGCGAGATGAAAAGTGATGTTGATTTTTCTGATCGTTTAGGCAGCCACTCCTAACCTACCACCTTGCTTTAGAAAGAGGGACATTACAGTTTTTATATTTGCAGGGCTCAAATCCACGAAAAGAGTAACTCTTTTCAATCCGTTCCAAGCCAAGCTTGTCCTTAATACCATTTTTACGAGAGCACTTTTTTCTTGATGACCTAGGAATGGACTCTATTTAACAATTTGATGCTATGGTCGGAATCCTATGTAAAATACAAATTTTAGTAATATTTACAATATTGGGTATATCAAAAGCTAAACTTTAGATTTAGACACTACAAATTTAGGCGGACCATTGTGACACACACAATTTAATTCATGGCAAGACGCAAGTCTGTCACTCAGTATTGCATCATTTTTTTTTTGGTCGTGTCTGCATCGGAACACCACCACTTACTTCTGCAGTTACAGTCTGCAGCGGAATTTTGCACTTCAAAGATGTGGCCACTTCTGAAGCCAGTCTAATGCTGAATTGAACTCGCATTTAGCGTTTAACATTAGCTACAGTAGCTTCCTATACAAAAGGAGCTCACTGTAGAGAAACTTTAAAGTGTAGACGTTAACGTATCCATACATAGTTCAAATAAAAATTCTGAACCTATCAGAAGCAACCAATGAAGCATGCTATGACAAATTAAAGTGCAAGCAATTAACACAATTTATACTTTTAAAATTATGGTAAATTTTTATTAGTTATTATTCAACAATCCAACTACCTGTTCAACAAGAAACGAATTTAAAATTGCTCAATAAAACAGAATATCATAAGAATGTTGTTTATGAAGAAAATAAATGTTTATTCGGAGAAAGAATGTATTCTGGAATATGTTTAAGGGTCCGCCACAATGCTGGATAACATCTGGTATTTATTTTATCCGTCATAAATAAATAAGCATGCTGCGACGGATAAAATACCACAAAGAATATTTCATTTGTATAAGGTTGCCGTCTGATATTGAAATAAAAAAAATCTGGTGTGAAACACTCACACAACTTTCTCTTACTCCAGGATCTCAAAATTGACAAATTTTATAGTTAGTGTACCAAATTTAAGGAAATTTGTCGAAAACTAAAAAAAAAAACTATTCAGTAAAAGCTACTTCCGGTTTACTAATTTCCTTGAAACTCGGAATTTTTGCGAATCTATTTATTTCTAATTAATTTTGTTTAGATGATAGAATAGTATAATCAACTATGATAGCACTTTTAAAAAAATAAACATAACACCACCCTATTTCCCTAAAAGCCTCCTTAAATGAATTTTCCTAGAGAAATATTTCAAATAAAAGTAGTAGCTCGTTGCATGTGTAGTTGATTTACCAAGTTAGAAAAAAATCGTTGGAGGTATTTTTGAGAAAAACGCAAAAATGTAAAAAAAAAAACCTACTAGTAAAGTGATACTTTCGGTTGAGGAATTTTAACAGATAACGTACAGTCAGATAGCATGGTGATACCTAAACGGAATATCAAGTTTCAACTTCCTGCGGTTTTTTTCATTTTTGAGCTATGCTGTTCACAAAACTACTTTTTTTTGGACTCAGGGGACCTCAAAACGGATATTTTCGGTGAAAACTCGATATCGAAAATTTGACACGATTACAATAATTCCTCTTAACTTAGGATTAAGAGAAAGTAGAAATTCCTTGTGTGAAACACACAACTTTCTCCTGTGGCAATTGAATACAATAATTATAAAAATTGCCAATTTTCTCCATAATTTCGATTTTTTTTTTAAAACAAAATTGCCCTAATAAAAATGGCAATAGAGGTGGTGAGGGAGAAGATATAGTTGGTTTTCTGCTGACAAATAAATAGTGTAGTTTAGTACGGATAACATGTAGTCCAGAAGATTTAGCCCAAATAAAAAAAAAAAAAAAAACACGAATAACAAATCCAAAAACCTATCAATAAGCAATTTTTTTATGGCAAAATATTTGAAATAAAAAATACACATTTATATCTTATGTAGTGTTAAAGTATTCCAAATTTAAACTAAAAAAATATTGGATTTGTTTCCGAGTAAATTTTCCGAAACTTCTGCGATATTCTATAAAATAATTCATCCGGTTAAATCCATTTTTGCTATTCAATTGTGGAATTCTAGCAATATCTAGTGTAAATTTAACGTAGTAGAGCTATATATTGCAGTGGTGTGGAATTTTAAATGAAAGGCTTAACTATTGCAATCCTCCCTAGAAAAACAAAAAATATTTTTCAGTAAAATGATCTAAACAAAAATGAGAGGCATGTGCGTGTATATAATATTATGAAATGGAAGAAAATCATTGCAGCAAACTGAAAGAATTATCTCGTAAAATCAATTAATCATAATTGATTTATATTGTATATTGATTCTAAATTTTTAAAGATCATCAATTACTTTAATTGAATTGACAATAATTTTGTAATACGTTATTACTTAATATTATTACATAAATTTAATGAGCTAAAATACTTTGATAAGTAGCAAAAAACTACGTATACACCTTCAGAGCTATTCATTCTAAAAAATATTCCATAAATAAAGCATCTATAATTGAAAAAAATAAACTTGTCACGTCTTTAATAATAAATAAAAAACTTATCAAAGTTATGTATTAAATATTCACTATATAAAAAAGTGAATTATTTTATATACTAAACATTATATGAAAAGATATAACCATTATCAATTTATACGAAAAAATACTTCACCTCTTTTGGCACTTCATTTTGAATTGTTCAAAAATAGTTAAAATAATATGATATATAATGAAATTTATTTCTTTGACATTAATCAAAACTAAAAAAAAAAAAAATAAATTCATTTTAAGATTAACGGGTTGCCTTGCTTAATGTGATGGAAACTGTAGGAGAAAGTAGGAGCGAGTGGAAGTGGGGATGAAAGTATGTTTATAAGACGACTGTATAGTCACATCTGGCTTTTATAAAAGGAATCCAGACATTCAAGTAAAGATGGCTCCCCATGTTTGTGCGACATACTATCTTATAAATAGATAAATATTTCAAATAATCTATAGCAATAAATTTTTTATTCAGAATATTAATAAATTCATAACACAATTATTTAGAACTTTATTTGTAAAAGTTTTCTGCAATGTTCTTAATAAAGATAACAACAAATTTAGTTTGAATTTTGTAACTAAATAAATGCACATATATAGGTTATTTATTATACTCACATTTAACGAAATAAAAAATATAAAATTTCTCCGGCAACCGTAAAGCGTGCATAATTTTTAATGCATAGTTTATTATAATAAAGAAACCCTTAATTTTCAGATAAAGAAGGGCTTGCTTAATATATTGATACTTTATATTAATGGAAAAACCTTTTCGTGTATATATTACTAAACCATTCAGTTACTGTTGAAAAAACTATAAACGATGTATTGTCTGTCATCCCCAGTGTCGATCAGCAAAATCAATTAACGTTTATTAGGATAGTAGTAAATAGGATATTAGTGTATTAACGTAGTAAATAGGATATTTAATAATTTGTAAAAGTTTATTTCCAAAGTATTTACGGCTGATAAGAGGAAGTATTTTAAATTTTTTTATATTGAGTTTTCACCGGAAATATATGTTTTGAGGTCCACTAGGTTGAAAAAAATTTTTTTTAAAGGAATTTGTGTGTGTGTGTGTGTGTGTGTGTGCACGCATAGTTAGTATAACTAAAAAAAAACGCTCGTAGCCTTCTCATCGCACTGCCGGCCTTGTTACAAACAACACTGTCCACCATCGGACAGTGAGCTTTAGAGGCTCCTAGAAAGATAAAATCTAAGGCCAGCACAGCTGGAGTCGAACCCGAGTCCTCCGCTTGGGAGTCCAGTACCATTAACAACTTAGCTATTCCTTTCCCTGAATTCAAAAAAAGGAAAAATCGCCAAAAGTTCAAATATGATATTTCATTTAAGTTGTACCCGGCAACAATGTTTTGGTCAAAATCAGTACAAATTTACGGAATAGACTAGTTTAGTTCCCTGTGTAGTGGAAGGAGAAATGCAAAAATAATAGTTTTGAAAATATTTTAAGTGAAATAATTTTGGCAAAAATAATGTATTTTACAGTCAGGTACTATAATTTAAGTTCATTGCTACTGAAGAGACAAAGCACAAGACCTTAAATCCGTTAAATTAATACAATGCCACTTGGCCAACAAGGCATTCTTTCGTAGAGTCTGCATTCTGCTTTCAAAGCCAGAACACTTGCTTCAGGAATAGCTCTCTTAAACTGAGTGCCAATGATACAGATTTGCCTTTATTCTAGATAAACATCTGATTTATTAAGACATAGTTGTGAATATTGTAAACCATTTAAATTCACTTAGAGAATGTATTTATTTCAAAAATAGTGGTGCTCTCTTGATTATTACTAATACTTCTCTCTTAAACATATATACTTACAAACCCTTTTACAAAACCGCTCAAGCCACTACAAACTACAATAACAACAACACATCAAAAACATTTCTCCTGCGATTATCACAAAAAGTGGCTCCATCAATTTTCTTTAAATTTGGAATACTAACTATTCATTTAAGAACCTGAAACTTGTAATTGTAACAATTTAATAAGAAAATTCATTTATGGAGTTGGGGAGAGGTGTGTTATGCTTTCCTTTAAAAAAAAAAAATCGGTTGACCATAAGTGCGACTTTACTGAAAGGGATTTTTCGGATTTTCGGCAATGTTCTTAATAAAGATAACAACGAATTTGTTTGAATTTTGTAACTAAATAAATGCTCATAAATAGGATATTTATACCCATATTTATAAGTAGCTTTAAGGGGGGTCTTCTATGACAGCAGAAGGTCATGCTTCCCATGACTGTCGTTTTTAGTTCAGGTTCTCTTCCAGTTATATACCATATAATATTGAAGTCATTTAAATTTAATAAAACTACCAAGTTTGAAGGAAACTTCTATACCAGATTAATGTATAATGTTCTATACCAGATTTTTTTTTAATTTAAAATACGTTATAAAAAGGAATGGTAATTTTTAAAACAGTGCGAATTTGAAAATACACACATTTTATTATTATTATTATTATTATTATTATTATTATTTATTATTATTATTACTGTAGATAAAAATTCGCTGAGAAGTTGTTTACAAAATTCAGATTCTTCTGTGTAATCGTGACAAAATGTTTTTCTTTTCCATCACCTTAAATCTAATAAGGAATAACTGTCAAAGAGCCTTTATTATATCTAACATAAATTTTGGGCAATTCCCAGGGTTCAATACACATAAATACTGGACAAAAAGTTTAACATTATGCATCGAAGCATGCTTCTTTTTTTATTGGGAAGCCTGCGAGAATTGTGGACCTCTTGCCTGCAAATAACATCTATTCCATCCTTTCACTCGCCTGTCTATAATTTTTGATCTTTCTCGTTCCTGATTGCAGCCAATCAATCTATTGCACTTTGCTAAGACAATCTTACGAAACCGGTCAGATGTTATTCAGCATTGCGAATCCATGTTACATGTTAAACTTTAATCAGCCTTTAATTAAAAGAACTCATTTTATTCGTTTCAATGAAATCATATTTTTATAGAATTTATAAATTTTGTAACATAAGATATCTAAATAAATCTAAGCTTGCCAATCTAGGATAATGCCAAACCATATATCAACTATGTAATGGGATCCGGAATCATTAGAGAATTATAGGATACGAAGAGCGGAGAAAACACAAAAATTAATCAATCTAGTTACTTGCTACTGTAACGGCAAGAGAGAGAACACAAGCCCGACCGAGAGAAAACAGGCTCTCTCTGGTAATGCAGGCTAGAGTGGAGAGAACCTGTATACCAGTGAGAGAGCTAGACATCTATCTATCAGATTCAACCATTACATCACATCGTGTCATAAATCTACTCTAACCCTTTATTCTATAAAATCATTACAAGTCCAGTGCAGTTTGTGTAAGCTTATAGCTATATTATAACAGTGTCTTCATATCTCAATATAATTAATCAATCCCAATTTCTCTCCTCATCAACTCCATTATACTACCTAGGCCAGACTTCGGTGGGAGACTCTATATATGTATATATACAGCCGAGCTAGCCCTACAAAGGACAGTTTTACAACAGCTTATGACCAGTTAATAAACCAGTCAGCAACCTTCCTACTAATTTCTCATCACTCAGCCAGTCTGTCTCTCTTTATGTTTCTCACGCTACCTAATTTTTATTTTACTGTAAAGTCCTTGCAGTTTGTGTGCTCTTTCATGACACAATTTTCAGCTTATATTCTATTTTATTTCTCTAAAATCCATTTTCTCTCCTTCTCATAACCATTACATCTATATGTCCATGTGATAGCTAGCAAAAGGAGATTTTGCACAATTTAAAGTTGCAATATTGAACATTACATAATATATCTATATATTCATATAGATAGTGTGTGAGTGAGCATTATTCTCAATATAATATGCCTTGAAAACAAATCCAACGACAAAAGTCAAAAACTTCTTTTTTTGACCGGACACTGCTCATTTACAGATCAAATCTGGTGCCACTGATGTTACAGGTCATTTTTACATTCTATTTCCTATTAAGAATTGGTATTTACATTTCTTTCGATTTTTCTCACCCTTACATCGTATTTCGGTTTTCTATACTGATGGCTATATCAGAATTTCCTGTTCTTATAATAATATCACTAGAAATGATACCCCGTTGTGCTTGATGTATAAAGAGAACACATTATCAACAAGACTCCAACGTCATAAAAATTATTTACATTATAAAATTCGGTTATAATGATTAATTCATAATTATATAAAAAAAAAAAAAGTGATAAAAATATATTAAAAATAAACGGAAATATTAAAAAAATGTTAATTTATATCTAAGATTACATATTAATTAGATTATAAAATTTTATATGCATGACATTTTTATTATTTATGCATACAGAATTTTACGGACCTCTTAATTGACAAGTTTAAAATTGACCTGGTGATTTAGGGGGGAAAAAATTGCCTTATACTTGGCCTTGAATATTTTCATCAAATAACAGTATGAAGTAGTGCAATGTCAATTAGTTCATGTAATATAGTGTAATATAATTATTATAAATGAACAGTACAATATGAGGAAGAGCTAATTTAGCCAATGAAATAGGTACATATCCTTGCAGAAATATATTGTGAGAAACGAAAGCGTTCAATCATTTAATATGACCTATGCGTATGCATAGTAATGGAGATAATTTATTTCGGCTTCTTCCACTCATAAGTTGATGTATAGCCCACCCTGAAAAGCAGACAGTTTAAATATTGGTACAAGATAATCAAAACTATCCCATATTACAATGGCCCAGAACATTTTTCAAATAATCTGTGTACAATGAACTGCCTGATTTGTATGTCACATATTTTGTAGCCATTGTTAGAAACCTATGGATGAACGATGTTTGAAATGAGGACAATCCTGCAACCGTAATCTTCTATATATATATATATATATATATATATAAATTCAGCATCCGTAAATTTGTGGCCGCAAAACTCAAAAAGTAGTCGATGGATTGACTTGAAATTTTTTACACAACGTTACATTTCAACGATTACGATATAATCTTTTTATTCCAAAGTTCCCACGGAAACGGGAAATTCCGAACGTTTCGTGAGTTTTTTGCAGAAATAGACAGACTTAGACGCGTTGCGATCGTGGCCCGCTCTCTACCGAAGATATTCTGCACAGAATACTACGTCAAGAAACGCAATTATGGCTTGGATTTCACAGAAAAAAAATATACAATGAAGCGATAATCTTCATTGAGGATCTTTGTCTTGTAATGTGTGGCAAGTTGTTGATACTTTTGAGTACCGAATAGGTCGATCAATGCAACATTCGAAGTGAGAACTGCTCAGAGAGCAATCATACACCAGAAATGACTTACAGCGACGAATACGTCCAAGAAAATACACTGAAACTCCTTCAAGAACAAAAGATAGCATTTGATACTATCATACAAGCTGTGTCCAACCCAATCCGGTGGATTTACTTTTTGGACGCTCCAGGTGGAACTGGAAAAACGTTCTTAATTTCCTTAATCCTGGCTAAAATCCGTTCAAATGGCAATATTGCGTTAGCACTTGTTTCTTCAGGTTATGCCGCTAAGTTGTTGGAAGCAGGTAGAACAGCGCATTCAGCTCTTAAAAACATTCTTTCAGTTAAAAACATTTTTTCTTTCTTTCCTTTCAGTTTACAGCAACGCAAAGTAGTGTATTAAATTGAATGATGTGTTTTCTTGCTGAATCTATGTTAACTATCATATTTCTATTTACTTCCCTAATAATTAAAATCAGACTGAGCCACAGCTAAGTGTGGCCGGGTTTAGCTAATTTATTATATAATCAATTCTCTTCATGTACGGCAATTAGTTTGACACAATATTCATTACAATATTTTTTTGTTTACAATTCAATTTTAAAGATAAAGTGAACGTCTAAAAATAAGTAGTTTTTGTGAAGAAATATAAAGTCTTTCGAATGACCTTGTGAATATAAATATCTTTTGTCATTGTTATTAAAATTCCAAGAAATTGTAATTAAGTTTATCAATAGTTAAATAATGTTTTCTGTTTACACTGGAGTTCAGGTATTGACCACACGAGGCAGCATGTGTGGCAATCAAACTAGAGTGTACAAATACATTTCTCACGTGTTGAATATGAAATTTTATTTTTTTTCTCAACAAACTGCATTAAATTGGTTCTTAGCTTATATAAATATAAAAAAAAAAATATGAAAACGTGCAATAATAATGTAGAATAAATAGAAACAATATTGCAAATTAATTTCTTGCGGGGAAATAGTTATTTGGTTAAGAGGTTTCACTTATATACACTCGATTTCCGGTTTGTTCTGAAGGAGAAAATTGAAAAAAGACTTTACTCTTTGCGTTATTGTTTATTTATTTTTTTTTATAACTAAAAGTATTTAAAAAAAGGATATATCTTTATTTAAAAGGAAAAGAAGAACATGTACGGTAAATTTTAAGAGAACCTTATCTATTGAAACAGCTAAGATTACCTACATAGAAAGGTTGTAGAATATTAGGTTAAAAAATTATTCAAAATTATTTCATATTTATTATCATTCTAAGATTTTAATTTTTGTTTAATTGCTATATAAATATTAAGTTTAACAACTTCTACAATATTTTTAAAACATTATTAAAATATTTTAACACAATTTCATGCAACATTAAATTTTAATTTTTAATTTAATTTTTGACATTAAAAATACAATGTTAATAATCGAATAGGAAATACAGGAAACAGTTTTTTTTTAATTTTTTACATTATATTATATATATTTTTTTTAATAATAATATTAATAAGATATTAATATTGATTTATTTATAAAATTTTGAATTAATATAGTATAATAATATAATTTTGAGCATGAATATAATGAATTTAACAATGAACTATTAAAATGGAGCCTAGCTAAAAGATTGTCGGCCATAGTATGGGGCGGCCGACGACTGCCAGCCATGTTAAATAATGGAAGCCGTTGTTATAGTGGCCGGAGTGAAGGCCTATTGCAGCCCGTAACTTGCCTCATTCTTATATGGCCGCTACTTCTCTAGTTTCACTTATTATATTTTTATATTATTCTATAATAAACTATTTTTATAAAATGGGATCTTTATTATTATTGTTATTATTATTATTATTATTATTATTATTATTATTATTATTATTACTATTATTATTAACTATTTTATTTTACTGGTTTTCTTCAATTTGGCTATATCTGATTATAAACAATATTACATCGTTAGAAAAATTAACAATTAATTGTGCAATAATTTATTTTTATAATCAATTTTTGTTAACAATTTTATGAATAATAGAGAATAATGTAAATTCATAATTTTCTTTCTTCAATATGTGGATGGATCCGCATTGCTGGATAACATCTGATATTTTATCCGTCGTAGCATAACATATTCCGGTTTCGGATTTTCATCCATTGTCAAAGCAAATTCACCAAATTCGTATAGAGAGTTCACTTCTCAATGTAATATTTCTGTTATACTCACACTTGTTGGTTTTTTCAAATTGTGTAATACATAAAAAAAACAAAAAAAAAACGCGCTATTGTAACATTTTTTCTGTTAAAAATTTAGCATTAGTTTTTAAAAATGATATTTACTTTCCGATTCTTTTAATACATCTCTTTCTATTTATTTTGGCATTTTATAGAAAAGCGTTATATGAGGAATAGAAAACTAATGCAGAAAATATAGATAAATTTCTGGGAATTAGAGCAATTTACATATCTATTGTAATGTTATGTATAATTGAGGGGGTTTTAAAATAGAAATTCAGAATAGTAAATAATTATAAATTTTAATTTATCTCTTCTCTAAAGGGATCTCGTGAGGTCTGTGTTCATCTGGATTGATTAAAGGATAAAAATAATTAGAAAATAACCATATAAAAGAAATACATATAATTACACAATTTAGACTACAAATAAAATCTTATTCCTTAACTAATAATAAAATAATACTTAAGCAGTAACTAGATTAATTTGTACAACTTACAATAATATTAAAAGGGTTTTTAAGCAGAAGGTTGAGCCTTAACTCTCGTGTAACGAACACTACGACACTCTTTTATAAATTTCCACTGAGCAGGGTTTTCTTCACCACAACAATTCTGATCCCCTCCTAATTGAGGTTCTCTATATATATGATCCCTCCTCCATTAAAGGGAGAAAGAAAGGGAAATTCCCTTTTCTTGTAGTACAGGTATTTTACCTTTCTAACTGTTCCTATTGTTTCTCCCAACCTTCGTAAAAACCCAGTCTTGGACTTACACTAAGTAAACAACCAATATTACCTAGATATTAACTAATATATTGCTCTTAATTCTAAAATAATTTATATTTCTTCCCAAAGGTCTACACATTACACTATATATCTATCAGGTCCTCACGCGTTGGTCTAATGGCTAGCGCACTCCCCTTTCGTGCGAGAATTCAGAGAGTTCGATTCCCGTGAGGAGACAAAGTCGATGTTGACCCAGCATCGTGATAAAATGTGGGAAGCTACAGTTAGAAGCGCCCTGGGTAGCGAAGGCCGGAACTAAACGGCGTGGGTACTGTGGCGTGCTTACCACACGCCGTCTGGCTGTTGAGCCATAGGGGAGGGAGGGCGCTATCTATCAAGGCACACACAGAAAGCTGTTAATCGCATGCATACTTAACTTCATTAAAGAAAACTAAATTATTAATGGGAAATTCCTATGCAGGGTTGTTAATAAAATCTTGATCCAGACGCTATTTTTCGCATAACATCTGATGGTTATTCGCATACATCTGACGCCCCCCCCCCCAGCAGAGAAACAGCTTCCAACATATCTCTTTTGAAGAGAACATGTTCTATTTTTTAACAAAATTCTTTTGTTCAATCGCCCTTTTTTCAAATATGCTCAAAATGTTCTCTTTTTTTTATTTAGCCGGTTTTAAATATTTTTCTTACAGATAAAGTCGGTGCATACAAATATAAAGCCGAAATTGGCGCGATCATCAATAATTTTATTCGTCTTATTTTACTACCCCTACTTATCTATCAGTACACATTGTTTTTTTTTAATTTTTGCCCTGAAATGAGTAAACGGAAATATTATTTACACTAAGTTTAAACTAAGTTTAAATATTTTAAACCATCATCAAATTTAAAATCGGAGGCAATATACAGGGTTTTGTAATACGTCAGTTTCATCCGTTTATGTGAGTTTTTTTTTAATAAAAAATAATGACATCTGGATTACAAAGAATCAGCTGTTGCAGGAACTTTAACTTTTCACACAATAAAACACCATTTTTTAGTTTTAACTGTGAAGCTTGCACGAACAAATTTTTAACAAAAGTTTTTGAAGATTCTGATCTGAAAAGACAAAACTAAATGTACCTATCGCAGATAATGTTATCACTCCATATTTATACAAAATATAAATGCAATCATTGTAAGGGAATTTTTGTGTACTTAAAGAAAATATCATATTTAAAGTATCTTGCGTTTTTTTCCATTTTTGGATTATACAGATCTATCTACAAACAGCTACAAACACATTTTTTTTTTAGCAATGAACCTTTCGGTTATTATGTTTTTTTTTTTTTTTCTACTGTTTATTTACAGAAGTAAAATTACAGTAGAGTTGGTTTACCATAGTAATAATAATAATAATAATAATAATAATAATAATACAAATATAATTAAAGAACATTACTAAAGTCAGAAACATAGGTATATACCTATTTTAAACTAACTAACAAATAAGTGAAAAGAAAGAAAACTGGAATTAAACTAAACAAAAAACAAAATAAAAGAATACCTGGGAGGGTAATATTAAAAATAAAATAAAATTCAATATGTGGCTAAACTTAACTTAAGTATTACAATCGTGCTTAACAGACAGAAAAGTATAATTACTCCAAATTATCGGAAATAAATCTAAGTCTAATAAAAGATTTAATAAAGTAAAATAGTTTATTCAGGTAATCAACATTCTGTGGGTTTAATATTAAAGTAATATTATTGTCGGTTATACAATTCAGGTATCTATCTCTTGGAGTGGTGTAATATGGGCACTCAAAAAACACATGTTGGAGCGTCTCCGTTTCCTCGTGATTACACTTTGGACACCGTGCTTCGGTGTCTAACCTGTATGTGGTCCGGTTTGAATACAAGCTGACCATCTTGCTAGGTGATACTCTCAACTGACTGATCAATCTTTTTCTTTCAAACGGAACGTTCCAATTTAAGTACGGCTGTACATAGTTAACAAAATAAATATTTTTATATAAACAATTGTAAGTGGAACCGGCCACACGAGAGACATCCTCCTCCAACAGTGCCTTCCTATATTGCCTTAGCATGTTGCTTTTATGGGTAATAATCAGATTGACTCTGGTCTCTCTTCAGAACGCATAAATCTTTCGCCTTTCGGTTATTATGTTCTTCCAATCAATCTAGTATTTAACTCCATTCTTTCAACCTTCATTCACACTATTGCCGGGGTGCCAATCCCGGTTCGGACTCTCCCTACCTTATGCGATGGCTCCCAAAAGAAAATACATATTTCAATACTTAATATAATGTTGGAACTTGCCATCCCTGGCCAAAATAGGCTCCCTTTCACTGCAACCATACATCATATACATTCATTCAATTATCCATTCGTAACTGCAATCACGCCAATAAATACATGTATACCGACCGTTACATTCACGCCATTTGTTCATTCTAGACCTCAATAATACACTATTCTATATATCGGAGTAGAGTACTCTATATTCCTCTAGTCTCTTAATTCTAAACCTAAAGTTAAAATATTTTATAAATTATGTACAAAGTATTTGCACTTGATAGATTTCTTCAAATCTGCTGCACATCTTTTATAAATTTTATTATCCTGTCTACATTAGCAGGGTCATTTTTCAAAGGCTCGGTTAAGGAGTTTGGAATATTATTCTGTTGCCTATGTAGTTGGTATACGACTGACATTCAATGATAATATGCTGGACGGATAATGGGACATTATATGGACATGCACATGGGTCAGCCAAGTATGTCCGATCCTCAAACGAGCCACTACTACCTCCTCTCTCCTGATAGAGTCCCAGGTCTGCACAATACCTTTAATTGTTCTTAATTTATTATTTACAGAAAGAGCACTCCACACTTGCTGCCAATTTTGGTACACATGGGTCTTAATTTTACAAGTTATGTCGGCAGGCATGCTTCTCTCCACTGTAACTTCCATATTTGCTACTTCCTTTGCTGCTGCATCGGCAGTAATATTTCCGCAAATTCCAACGTGGCCAGATACCCAAATAAATGAGACATTAGTCCCTTCCTTTTTTCAAATTATACGAGGCATGTCCAGTAAGTAAGTGTACTGATGCTCTCACGGCCGGAGGGATTTTGTTTTCGACATGTTGGCTACACTGTAGTGTAGCCTCATTCCTCCCCTCCGCAACGAGACCGGTTCGAGGTCAGTACGTTGAGAACTGTCGACGCGACAATACGTTACGTGAAAAATGTCAATCCAATCTCCCGCCAAGTGTGGCATACGCGGCGTCATCCTTTACCTCGTTTGAAAGGGAAAAACTCCGGTTGAGGTTTATAATAAGGTAAAAACTGTATGTGGTGATAAAGCTATGAATCGTACGAGTGTGTTCAAGTGGTGTCGCGAGTTTAAAAACGGTCGTACATCTGTGCATGATGATCAGAGGAGCGGAAGATCTTCAATTGTGACTGACGAAATTGTGGAAAAAATCGAAAATGCGCTCCGTGACGATCGCAGATTGACTGTGGATGAACTTTCTGCGATGTTTCCGCAAATCTCCAGATCTCTGCTACACGAAACCATCACAGAAACTCTAGGATATCGGAAACTGTCCGCGAGGTGGGTCCCAAAACAGCTGACAGACTAGCACAAGTTGAATCAAGTGGAGGCCGGGCAAGAGTTTTTGAGACGCTACAAACTCCATGGAGATGAATTTCTCCGCTCCATCATTACTGGAGATGAAACTTGGGTTGCACACTACACACCTGAAACCAAAAGGCAGTCTCAACAATGGCGTCACACCTCTTCACCCTCCGCCAAAAAGTTCAAAACCACAATTTCAGCCAAGAAAATCATGGCATCCGTGTTTTGGGACTGTCAAGACATAATTTTAATTGAATATATGCCTCAAGAGGAGACCATCAACTCTGCAAGATACTGCGAGACCCTAAAAAAATTGCGGAGGGCGATTCAGAACAAAGGAGAGGCATGCTGACAAAGGGAGTCTGCCTGCTGCACGACAATGCCAGACCACACACGGCCAACACCACGAAGGAACTGCTTGCCTTGTTTAAATGGGATGTCCTGAACCATCCGCGCATTCCCCTGACCTAGCACCTTCAGATTACTACCTTTTTACCTCCCTGAAGCTGCACATGGGTGGAAAAAGGTTTTCAACCTATGAGGAGGTGAAGGGGGAGGTGGAGAAGTGGACGAAGGGTTTGGCGGGAAACTACTTCGAGAAAAATTAATCCAAAAAATTAATACCCCGGTTCACCACCTGCTTTGAGAGGAATAGTGGCTATGTCGAAAAATAGCTTACATATGTACTAATGTAACCAGGTAATTTTTTTGTTCAAATAAAAATTTTTGTAACCTACAAAAATTCAGTACACTTACTTATTGGACATGCCTCGTACATTTGTATGTGGATGTCCTAGATGCCTGGGTGATACAAACGGACGGATCAATTTCTAAAAAAACACTTTTTATTTAGAACTCAAAGGAACCGCAACAAGTGATTTCCGGTGGCAACTCAATTTCCAAATTTGACATTTCAGAACATAACTTTGAAATATTTGTTCTTCCTGTGAGTAACAGAAGGTAAACACATTGTTTATAAAAAAAAAAAATAATAATAAATAAATAAAGAAGCGAATTAGTGACAAACAATCTGGGTTATTATCGGTAGTAAATTAAATCGTTGAAAAAGTTGTTGGTAGACGGGGACATAATATGAAAGTGCTATGAAAACAATAAATTCATTTCTGTTACACAGACTTGAATAAAAAAATCGACACATAAATCGATTTATAGTAGATATGGCAGATTATTTTATAGTTTGCTATAAATCATATAAACAAGTGATCATTTTTTTTTTTTGAAATCCCAATAAAAATAACATATTTACAATATATTGAACTATTATTTGATACATTAAATAAATATATACTAAAAAAAAAAAAACCTGAAAAGAAAAATAACATCGCCCAGATAGTTTAAGGAAATGTACAACAGTTTCCTGTTATTAAAGTAGGAGATGGCAAGCACACATCACACAGCCATACAAATACGTCACTTTTTATTATGTGTTTAACTGTTTAATGGCGCTCTAAAAATTTTTTATTATACATCCCCTTGATTTTTTTTTTTTTTTCTTGTTGTTAAGTGTTATTCCTGTCAGTCTTTACCATACTTTTCTCGCTCTCTATCTCTCTGTTTCATTCATTTATAGTAACAGTGTTTATATCTGGGTAGAAGAGAATGAAAATTTAGATTTCCTTATTACTCAACGTTTAATGAAATAATTATTTGCCGAATTCTATTGTTAACGTATTATTATTCCCTTTTTCTGTTTAATAAGTATATATATATATATATATATATATATATATATAAATTCAGCATCCGTATGTTTGTGGCCGCAAAACTCGAAATGTAGTCGATGGATTGACTTGAAACTTTTACACAACATTGCATTTCTATATAAGAGTGTTTATATATACTTTTTACTCCGAAGCGGGAAATTCCGATCGTTCCGCGAGGTTGGCAGAAATAGACAGACACAGACGCGTTGGGATGGCGGCGCGTTCTCTGAACCTCTTTCACAATTACTTATAAGTACCTCTCTTCCGAAGTTCCCACGGAAACGGGAAATTTCGAGTGTTTCGCGAGGTTGGCAGAAATAGACAGACGCAGAGGCGTTGCGATCGTGGCACAGAAGAAATATACAATGAAGCGCTAATCTTCATTAGGAATCTTTGTCTTGCTGTGTGTGTGGCAAGTTGTTGGCACAATTGAGAGTAACACTTCCGAATAGGTCGATCAATGCAACATTCGAGAGTGAACTGCTCAGAAAGCAATCTGGCATCAGAAAAGACTTACAGCTATTCATCCAAGAAAATACACTGAAACTCGTTCAAGAACGAAGGGTAGCATTTGATACCATCATACAAGCTGTGACAACCAATCCCGTGGATTTAATTTTGGACGCTCCAGGTGGAACTGGAAAAAACGTTCTTAATTTCCTTAATCCTGGCTAAAATCCGTTCAAATGGCCATATTGCGTTAGCACTTGCTTCTTCAGGTAATGCTGCAACGTTGATGGAAGGAGGTAGAACAGCGCATTCAGCTCTTAAACTGTCATAAACATGCTCTTCACAGAAAACCAAACATGCAACATTTCTAAAACATCAGGAATGGGAAAGGTTCTTCTGGCATGCAAAACCTTGTAGGGGATGAGTTATTAATGGCTCACAAGAACTCATTGAAAGACTTGCGAAATAATCAGGCTCCATTTGGTGGTGCATTGGTGTTAATACAAATCCATTGACTCCGTGATGGACCGAAGTGAAGTAGTGAATTTTCCAACGGAATTTCTTAGTTCACTCGATGTTCCCGGATTACCACCTCACATTCTAAATTTGAAAATTGGAGTGCCAATTATATTACTCCGAAACATCTATCAGCCAAAGTTATACAATGCTACACGATTAGTAGTTAAAAAATTGATGAATAATCTAATTGAAGCAATAATCATAAAGGTGAAGACGTACTTCTTCCACGAATACCACTCATTCCGACAGATATGGCGTTCGAGTTCAAACGAGGGCAATGTACGGTTTGAATTTAGAAAGCGAATGCTTCTCTCATGGGCTTCTCCCTAATGTGGCATGCTCCAGAGTCGGTAAACCATCTGATCTTTATGTTTATTCAGAAAACTGACAAACAAAAAAATGTAGTCCATTCACTAGCTTTACAATAAAAAAAGACTTTCAGTTAAAAACATTTTTTCTTTCTTTCCTTTCAGTTCACAGCAACGCAAAGTAGAGTATTAAATTGAATGATGTGTTTTCTTGCTGAATCTATGTCAACTATAATATATCTATTAACTTCCCTAATAATTGAAATCAGACTGAGCCACAGCTAAGCGTGGCCGGGTTTAGCTAGTTTCATGAATAAACTTCTTATTGTTGTGAGAAAAAATACTGCGTGTGCCAACTTTCTGAAATTCACTTTTTTTTTTTTTTAATAAGCTCTTGTTATTTGTAGATTATTATTTTTTTTTTTATAATAAAAAAAACGACAAGGATAGCCTGCAAATATACTTCAGGTATCTGTGGGGGGGGGGGGGTGATAAGGTTTGGAATCCGTAGTGCCTGGTCCCTACGGACCAAATAATAATTTAAATTTAAGACACGTACATATAATTCTACATGGAATGAAGGTAATTTGCAATGAACATAGGCACATAAATATTTTCAAATGTTGTCTGATGTGCCTGGACCAAAGCCTAGATCGATGGAATTAAATTTTTCAAAGGAAAATTTTAAAGGGGGACGCAATCAAATCATACGATTAATCTTGTTATTTGGGAATTGTAATAGGATCCGAAGCAGAGAGAGAGAGATACAAAAATTGACGGTCTCATTCGCTACTTAGGCTAGACTAGAATGGGGAGAATCTGTTTAAATACAGCTGCACTATTCCTATACGGGACAATCTTTAGAACAGTTTATATAGCAGTTACAACGCGTCAGCAACCAACTACCACCTTCTCTTCACTCACTCTAAATCTCTCGCTATTAATTTCTATATTTTTGTGTAAAGTCCAGGCAGTTTGTGTTACTTACACATTATACAGTGTTCAGCATTATTTCTAGTTTATTTCAATTCTCTCCTTCTCATACACATTATAGAGTCAAAAGAAAATTAAAAAAAAGAAAAAAAGAGATACTTTTCTGTTTTCCTAGAAAGTTTTACGCAATAGAAATTTGGGGACAAACCAAGAAATTGGAAGGTAGGCTGTTGGTCTTTTAAAAAAGGATCATTTCTGGAAGAAAAGTATTGTTGGGACAAGGTAGAGGTATGCCCGATAGTGGTGGCAATTTCAGGTAGCAAGTATGTCTTTGGAAGACAAGCAAGCCTCGTCCAAAAACAAACACACACACCCACAATCACACACATGCACTATATAAGTAAAAAAACCAAGTTTGAAGAAAATACGTAACAATAAGGTCGTATTTCAGTGAAAGGCTACACTTCACATAATTTATATCTTGTAATAACGACTTAAATGATTTTTTTTTTTTTTTAATTAGTAATTAATTCGGAAGCCTTTTCATTTCAGGTCATCTCCGATTTAGTTTGTACATTATACTGGTTTCCATGATCACTTTTGGACGATACTCCATCAGGCATGGCTCCAGATGAATGAATGCGATCTCTAAATGTACGTAACTCAGGACAAACTGTTGCTAAGCATTGAGATTCAGACACCGGCTCATTAAACCTACGGCTTTACCCCGCCTTGCTAGGCATGATGTTGTGTGTGGAAGCCTCAATAGAAGTTTGTACCATCCCAGCTTGCATGGACGTGAAAGGATATATGATTCGGAGCCGTAGTAATAACCACCTTACTACGTAGTTGATGCGCCAAAAACAAAAAAAAACAACATAAAAAGCAATAAAATTGATTTACCACCGCTACCTTAAATAATGTGATGAATTTTAGCAACATCAATAAATTAGTAAATTCAACAGAATAGCTGAAATCTTGCCGAAAGTTGTCCATTGCGCATATAGGATTGCATTTCACTCATTATTTAAGAAATTTGTTTCTTTTACTAATATAGTGAAATGTTTTTGGTGATGTTGTGTTGAAAACAGAATGCAGACTGTGTAAAAAATGCCCTGCTCTTACAAAACAGTTAGCCAAGTGGCATTGTATTAATTTAACGGATTCTTGTGCCTTTGTCTCTATAAAAGCAACGACCCCAAATTATAGTACCTGACTCTTTTCACTGCACTAAGATACATTAAAAATATTAACAAAAAATTATTTTTTTCAAACTATAAAATATTCTAAACTATTTTTCAAAACTATTATTTTCTTTCATTTCTTTCTTCCACTACATTAGCTTATTTCTAGTCGACATAAAAACTAATTCTGCTTTTGCTTCAGTATTGTTATTTTTTTTATAGATTTTATTGTTTATAATTTTGCAATCATTGCAAGAAAGAGGCATTTAATTCATTATAATGTATACGTAAACAGCCCATAATTATTCCAATTTTTGCATTAAATAATTAATATCTGCAATTCTTATTTGTTGCTGTTTATATCCTTTATTAAGATGTATAATAAATTTTTTATGATGACATTAATAATCCAGTTTTTTTCACTTTATAACAAAATAAAATTTTATTATTATTTTTCTACTGAGAAATAAATTACAGGTCGTTGAGAACAATTTAACATTAAATATATAACTCTATAAAGATTATTTCTACTTTGATAACAATAAAGATGGGACTATTTAATTTAATGAGGCTAATTATACGTAAATAATAATTTTGAAAAGGAAGTTAATTGTTTATTTATTATAATCTACATTAAAAAAAAAAAAAAAAATGCACTTTTCATATTTATGGTTTAATGGTTGATGCATTTTTATTTTTTTTCATGAAAAAAAAAAATCATAATCGTGGTTGGACGTGGAATTAAAAAATTTATAAATAAAAAATAAATCTCTATGGAACACTTATAAGACTTTAGATTGTCCATAACTAGTCACTATTAGGTGGTGGGAGGCAGCATTTGTACTTATTGTCACTAAGATATAGTCTGAATGACTATTTTGGTACCGGGAGAAGTTGACTCCTTCTTTCACCACCCCTAGCTGGTTTAAGAAGTTATGTTAAGAATATTCTTAAGATATTAAATGGAGATTCTCATCAGTTAATAATCAGTTATAAAAAGGAATAAAACTATTCAAAGTGTTCACAAGTGCATTCATAAATTGCATTATTATATTAATATCAACATCAAATTAATAATACACTGAAAAAGCATTTCGCCGCAACAATCTGTTGGCTTCGATCAGGACATGCGGTTTGTGGAGCATATTTTCTTCAAGATAGGCCAAAGAACTAATCCGTTATGCACGGATTGCCACATCACTGAAGACTTTGAACATGTTGTGATGGTTTGCCGAAAATACAACGTGCAAAGAGAACAACATTTATTCAGAGAATTATATAATTATTTGACAGCACCATTTAATAAAATATTACATCAAATTAATCGTAGATTATTGCCAAAGTTATGTAATATTAAATATTTTTCTTACACTCATTGTAAATAATTATTTATTAATTTTTCGAAATTAGACAACAACAAAAAAATCAATATTTTCCTTTGATTTTCAATTTTTTTTTAAAATACGATCAATGTTAAATTTCATTGTAAATAATTTGAATATTCAATTATTATTAGTTTTTTTTTACTAATTATTTAAAATATTATTTTTCAGTCATATACATACTACTAGAAGCATTTTTTGGTATTTTAATTATAACGATTTTTCACAAGATTTTATAGAAGTAAATACATAATCACTTCTCTCTTTCACTCTCTCTGTCACCACACACACACACACACACACACACACACACACACACAGTTTTCATCACTTTCCATCAACATCAAGAAATCCAGACAGTTGCAATCTTCTCAAAGCGATTTAATTCAATGAAATTGCTTAAATTCAAACAATTCCTTCGTTTCAAAATCCTGCACGATTTTAAATG
Organism: Triatoma infestans; assembly: GCA_011037195.1. NCBI lineage: Eukaryota > Metazoa > Arthropoda > Insecta > Hemiptera > Reduviidae > Triatoma > Triatoma infestans. The sequence goes on from JAAEAF010008022.1 coordinate 50,330, forward strand.
TTTTTGGTGAACAGAAATTTTTTTTCAGAAGAGAGAGGATAATGTAATGGAAACCATTACAAATGAAATTTGCTGAATTCAATAGCTGCATTAGCAGCCGCATTGAGGCACCACCACTGAACTTTTAAGTGCACGCGTTATTACCACTGTCGGGCTAGCTACAATGTATTGCAACTTTGATAGCAAATCTCCCAATTAGAAGGTGTTTCCAGTGGAAGGAGAAATAGAATAAAAAAGACGACCATCTGAGAGCTTAACATTCAGTTACCGAATAAACTTTCAAGAGTATAATTCAGTCGCTTGAACTTTTGTTGCGTTAACAAGTCTCACATGAAGCTAGCCATTCAGCAATTAGCCGTTTGATAAAACAAGAGTAACTAACTACCATATATGTCCTTACTCCCTGGCTCTAAAGGTCGGGGTGACCCTTGGCCTTACGAACTATCCCTCTCCAATTCTCTCTATCCATTAACCTGTGTTGCTCCAGATATACGTCTTATTATTTTTCTCCCAAAGGCTTTCAGCTTCTGAACATAGTCTGCTGGCAGACACCAGGTATCTGTGCCATAAGTAATCACTGGCCTGATCAATGTTTTATAAAGTTTAATTTTAGTTTTTCTAGAAATCAGCTGGGATCTAAAAAGTTTTAAATTAGCAAAATATGCTCTGTTTCCAGCCATCAGTATTCTTTCAATTTCGGCGCTAACTTTGTGTTCATTATTGACGGAAGATCCCAGGTATGAAAAGAAAGATACTTTTTCAAACGTGAAGCCTTGTAATTTACTGGTAGTCATTCTGCTATTACCTGTAATTGAGGACATTAGCATATATTTGGTTTTATTTTCATTTATTATAAGCCCTACTTTCTGGCCGTTAGATAAAATTAGTTGGAATGCTTCGTCTAGTGCTGACCCACTTTTAGCCATGATCACCAAGTCATCGGCATACGCATATACTTGCCAGGTTTTAACAAGCATCGTTCCAGATTTAATTGCATTCTTCACTACAGTATGGAGAGCCGCATTAAAAAGCGTGGCTGACAGGGCATCTCCTTGCCTCATGCCAGATAGTATGTCGAAAGGATCTCCGACTCTAATCCATATTCTATCCATACTCGTTAAAATATAAATTATGAGTTTAGTAACCAGTACTTGTGTTCATTATTTTCAATATTCAACATCTTATGCTAATAAGACTATGTATGAAGCCCTAGGAGTATTCTTTACTAAAATTTATAATTAAACTCGTTATAAGGTGCTTCGTGAAAATTTAGTCTTTCACCAACCGTTTATTATTTATTTTGATTAATGAGTAATAGTCTAATGTAATTATTGTGGGTGAGTTGATTGATAAGATATTCAAAATTAATTTAATGTAGAACAAGGAAATTATAGATAATGAATAAAAATATTAATTTGATCTTCAACTGAATAAAATTGAATACACCCTCAAACAAAATGGTACCAGATGGGTGAAACTCTACTAATGATCAAGTAAACGTCTCTAATTATTTCAATTTTTTAACCGTCCCGCCCAAATCTAGCACACGATTAACCAGTGAATTGTGGACTAGCTTCAGCACAAATCTAAATTA
>JAAEAF010008023.1:0-37705 GCA_011037195.1 Triatoma infestans
AACGCCCTTGCGGGCTAGAACGAGTGTAAATCAATACGTATAGAAACAAAGAATTGCAAAATCATAGTTTATTTATATAAGAAATCAGGTGTTTGACCACAGTTTCAGTATAATATAACTTCACTTTGAAAGAACAGTGATAAGATTTCTGAGGTGTGAAACTATCTGAATATTAAGCGATATGATATTATTGTATCAATCGTGAGATCATTTCGAAAGAGGCCAAACAAGTCTGCGGGACCTTCAATTATATTGAGTCTGAGGTTTCAATTATATTGAAGAAGACAAACGAGTTTCGATAGAAGAAATTGCTGAATAATGTAAGTGTTGCCAAAATTCATTCCATTATTCATAATATATGGAACAAGCGTAAAACAAGAGCAAAATGAGTTTCAAGACTTCTAAGATTCATTCAAAGGAACCAGACTTCGAGATTTCCAGGAAACCCAAATTTACGAGAATGCCATACATAGTACTAATAATTCGAAATTCTCATTAACGATGTAATTATTAAGACATTTATTACAGATATTTTATATCAAATTGTGGTTTTAGATATAAAGAATTGATGTTATTCAACGAGCCAAATCGTCAGCTAACAGATTCTACCCTTTGATTTCCCACAAGAAATAGAAAGAAGTTAGGTAGGCTGATCGAAATAGAAGGTGGAAAGCAAATGATGCGGAATTCCCAGTTATATGCACGAGCGGTGTTCTCAGGTGACGCGACTACCCTTCTGTGACTATTGACACATTCCTCTCATTTGGATTCTTCTTTCTACTAATATCTCTTCCCTAAATAGATATCATATTGTCTTTTTTATTTCGTTATTTTCTTCTTTTTTTTATTGTTATTCTGCACCTTACTACCTTAAAGAACTTGTTACATCATTATAGCCCATGTTTTCTGTAGGAGGGTCGCAAACTGAGACAAAAACATCCTTCTAAATTAAATTATATAACAAATGGTTCAGTGCCAAATCATAATGCAAACGAACATATATTTATATAATACAATTAATCTACCAATCTGAATGATCATTCTTCATACAACGGAAAAAAAGTGGCGCAACAACCCAGAAAGTCAATGTTTGTCAAATTCCAATCTTTATTTGAATATATATGATAAGCAGACTGCGTTCTCAATAATCGTTTAATTGTCTTCGCAATATCAGAACCGCTATAACTGTTCGCTACCATTTTTTAACGTGATGTTGGCTACACTGTTCCGAGCTCCTCATGGGAATCCATTCTTCTGAAATCGAGTGCGCTGGTAACTAAAACTACTATGAGGGCCAAACATTCGAACAACTAACGATGTTGGATAAATTTAATTTGATTTTTAATTATTTTTATTATTTTATATTATTACTTGTATTGCGATCGTGTCAAATGTTTGAAATTGATTTTTTCATCGGAAATAGTTTTTAAATGAAAAGAAAAAAAAAATAGTTGCGTAATGCAAAATAAATTTATAATCTGCCAAAATAATCTGTTAATGCAAATTTATCAGGCAATGGCCGTATTTCGCATAAACAAGTCATTTTAAAGCTATTCAAGATTTTCATGCTGCGTGCCCTGAAAATTAATAAAGAGAGTTAAAGCCTGAGCTATTTCAAAAGCTATTTTCAAAAAACTGAATTTTTTTATCTTCACATTCTTACATAATCTCCTAGTTCCAAAATGGTTATTCACCGGTACTTAATTCCCGGGATTAATCCTTTCGCAATCTTCTTTCTTGTTTCGAAATGATTAAATTTTTAACTTTTATTATGGCATTTATATATTGGTTAGCTAAAAACCTAAAATTTTTTTATTTTTATTTTGATGCCAAAAATATTTTATAAAGGAAGATATATATTCCTTTCTCCATAAGGAAGAAATTTTTATATATTTTTTGGATAGTACCACGAAACTGAAAAGTTGAGAATCGCTTTTATAAACCATTAAACAAAACAAAATTATGTGTGCAGATTGTAATGCATTGTGAGGGAGGGAAATTGGTATGAAATATATATATTTTTTTATTTTAAATTACATAGCATGCGGGTTAGGTGACGTTAGCAATTTTTTTTCCAACCCCTGTACAGTGATTTGTAGGGTTAGCTAAATGGGAAATAGACACTGATGGTGTCTTCAAGTATGGTAGTTGAGACTGTCTCCCTTCCATGAAATTAGCATATAAAGTGGCGTAATATTATGATATTCACAAAGTGTCTAGTTTAGTTGATAATGTTAACTCTGCTTCCTCTTAATAAATAATAGACACAATTATAATCATGGATTGTTATGAATTAATAGCTCAAAAGTTTACTCTAGTAAAAAATAATAATAGTAATTTATGGCTTAATCATTCGCAGCCATTAATTAAAACTAGATTTACCCTTGCATTGTGCTTTATCTAAATAAATAATCTAGTATGATTGGTTTTTTATTATTTTGTTCTCAATCCAGACCGGAAGTCACGAAATTTAACAATATTTTATTTTTATAACTTCCTCTTACAACTTGTAAGACTAAGTATTGCTATCTTGTCAAATTTTCGATATCGAATTTCATTAGAAATAACGCTTTTAACGTCCCCTGAGTCCGCAAAAGTTTTTCTTAAAAAATGATCTTGAGTATGTGAAAATCGTAGAAAATTCAAACTTTATATCATAATGTAAGTGTAATGTCAGGGGACCCGACAATAAGGTTTTTAGTCAAAATCGATCAACCGAAAATACCACTTTACTGAATGTTTTTTTTATTTTTTATTTTTTCTGCGATTTTCTCGAAAAAACAAGCTTCAAGATTTTCTTTAAACTTTATTCGTATACTACGAGTACATAAATGTAATTCTGACGTTTATTTAAAAATGAATTTTGGGGGAGGGGGTGGGATTCAAGTAAGGAAGGTTTTTGGGAGTCTGTTGAGGTTATGTTTTCCTGCAAAGTGCAATTTCAATTTATTATCCAATTCTATTATCCACATAATATTATTTAGAATTAAATATTTTGCCAAAATTCAGAGTTTATATAAAATCAATCCCAGAATTGCAAAAGTTCATTTCAGGGCGGCTTTATGGTGGAGGTTATGCTTTCCTCTAACAGGTTATTTCAACATATTAAACGGTACAGTTACGTATATGATATTAATTAAAATTAAATTTGTTGCCAAAATTCTGAGCTTAAAAAAACAAATCGGTAGGCCGGAAAAGAGACATTAATCGTTTTTTTCAGATTAATACGATTTTCTCCATAAACACACCATCTGGTTTCATTAATAGAAAAAATATTGGCAGTTATAGCAAAAATTGAAGTGAGAGAAAGTTGTATGAGTGATTTATTTTTCCATTTGGATCTACTCTTTTCCAAATGTTACCATACCTATCCAGAACAGATGGGCTTCTACTTTATGGCATGTCTTTATCAATTTTCTTTTGTGAATACTGGCTTACTTCTGGATTACAATGAAATTTTGTGTAGATTCCACTTGGACAATAAAGTTATCCGTGCAAACTGTACTCCACGAATTCAGACGGAATACTTTTCTCCTCCATCAGGGGGACTTTGATAATCATACATATTGCACTCCTCCGTATTCACAAGATCCTTATACCCCAACCGTTGCAATCAGAATTAAAGTCTATATTTTTTAGTAAAAAAAAAATTATTTTTGATATAAATAATAGTTACGTTTGGCCGTTGTTAATAAAACAACCAAAATGTTAGTTGGTTGGGGCCAAAAAATAAAAAAAAACTTGCAGGCCGTTCAAACTTGTTATTATGTTTGGGTATCATCACAAAGATCTGACAAGAAGTTATCTATCAAAATTCCTCAACCTAAAGTACCATTTTATTGACTAAAGTTTTCAGTGAAATTGCTCCTAGCGATTTTCTTTTAACTTCATATGCCTATAATAAACATATAGATCTATCACTTTTATTTTAAACGTTTTTCTGGGAAAATTCATTTTAGACAGTTTCTGGGGGGAGGGAGGATAATACACTAACTTCTAAAGTGCCATTTAACTGTATTTTATGGGTCTACAAAATTTGTCACTAAAATTCCGAGTTTGATTAAATACAGTTTTAAACGACAGAAGTCTTAAACGAATTTTTCTTTTTAGTTTTCTGCGTTTATTTTTTCGATAACCACAACAGGGATTTTTGTTTATAATTTTTTATACTAACTACTAATTTGAAGATCTTTTCACTTCTGTTTGGAACTCTTTGCCAAGAAAATTATTTTAGGTGGTCTATGAAGCTGCCAACCATTGTAGCTTATGGGGTGTATCATATTAACAAACAATTAGATATTAGTAAAAGATTGGAAATTCCAAGAAAATTTATTTAGAACTTCAATTTATTAGAATTTCAATAAGAGAAAGTTGTGTGAATGTTTTACACCAGAATTTTTATATAACTTCACTAAAATAATTGATCATTATGAAGAAGGAAGTCAATAAAAACATTAATTACAATAAAACATATTTATAACCTCGAAGAAATAGCAATAAATACAATATTAGTGAAAAACTATTTAAAAAAAAATACTCAAATAACAATCATTTTTTTCATCTCATAAAACCAAAACTAATGAATGTTTTGAAATGTTTTCACCAGATGTTGCTGTACATATTTTATAATAATCATTGTAATTATTAATTAACTATTTTTTATTTTTTTTTTATTTTATGAGATTTCCTAATTACCCTTCGAAAGCGATCGCCCATGAAATGTTGTAGTGGGAAAAGTGAAATCGTTGATTTTCTTCAACTGTCTAAACAAGCGTAAACGTTTCGGATTATGTCATGTATATTGTGCAATTGTTTGTTTTCTCTGTCTAATATATACATTTGCCGACAAACTATCCAAAGTATTTGTATTATTATGTGAATAGTTTTTATTAAATGTTAGCTCAAATTCATCTCTAAATTATTTATTTTATATCAACGAATAGCATTTTTAATTTTTGTTCAGTATAATCCAAATTTAATATTACTTATTAAAGATAATTTCAGCACTGTTTTACAACCATCGTAATTATGCTAGTGAGTGAGATCGCTGGTGTCCATAAAATACTAATTTTATTTTAAACTTGCTACCCAATTGGTCGTTTTTATTGCAGCTCCTCTTCTATGTTAGATTTGAAGAACAATGTGAGACACCAAAAGCTACTAATTACATTAATTTTTGTGTCTGTAACTGTATTCATCTGTAAAAGTGTTGGCATTTATCTCTCTATTTGAGACAGAGTTTCCTATGTGTAAACTATAGGTACTTTACACAACTATTATTATTATTATTTACATTGTTATTCGATTGTGGAGAGGGTCAAAGGTAGCGCTACCCAATTTCGTACTTACTTGGGACAAGCTTAAAAAATTGGCCGTCCGTATTGGTTGCAATGGAGACGTTTAGCTTCAGCCATGATTGTACACAAAGACTAAGATCAGACACTAACGATCGCACAGTAATCAGAGCTTATACCAAATATAAACAAAAAATTATCAAATATTCTATTTCTAAAGATACCACTGACTTTAAATTAATTGAAACTGCCGCAGTTTAAAAAAAAAAATTATGGCACCCTATTCTATTCCAAATTAATTCAGTTTGTTTATAATTTCATCTCATAATATATCAACAAGTACTTTAAACAAATTCTTATTGCACAGGAAGAAATAATACTTTAAATAAAATAATAGTAATAATAATAAGGCATTAGTCGTGCCTTAAATAAAAAAATAAAGTAAGGCATTAGTATAGAATTTGTATAACATACAACCTCTTAAAGTAATTTTAACATTGTACATATGTACAAACAATAATTAATCAAATCCAACGTTAATATTTTCAAAATGTTAAACTTTAAAATATTTAACTTTAAATTTCTTAAAGTTCTTAAACTTAGGTTCAATGATAAGATTGCAGTTAAATAATACAGACTAGAGATCCACCAACAATAAGTAAATAATATATTCTTATTTACCAATCGAATAATTATTTTAAACAGCATATGCTACCTAGCGAAAATTATTTCAATTATACATAACCTGATTTTTTTTTTTATTAAGGCGCATCAACATCTATAGTCATTGGCGCCCAGAGCCATCTCAATGTACTGCCGGCCTCAGAACCTGAAAATTGTATTTTTGTCAAGTACTTTTGATTGTATCAGAGACATTTTCCGTGGTAGCCTACTTCATTTTATGGTCATCGACCGCTTTCGGGCGTTCGCCCATCTTCAGGATGCGTTTTTCAGACAGTGTGACAACACAGACTTGCACAGAGCAATTCACTTTTTCACACCACAACAACTTTTGATTGTATTTAACCAGCATATGCTATCTAGCGGCAAACTCATCAAACTGTATATATATAATCTAAAATTGTATTTTCTGTAGTTAAAATATTAAAATAATTAATTAATGCAATGAAAAAACTTGATATTATCCATTAATCATTAAAATCTCAATAATGTTTTATTATATTATCATTAAATGTAATGCCAAATAATCCAAATTTTATTTAGAATAATTTCCGAAAATTGCCTTATTCTATGACAGTAAGGAGTGTCTTATTCTTTTTAAATATATTATTTCATCATAAAACTATGACGTCCTTACTTTTGTAATAGACCTGAAGTTGTGGGGGAAAAAAAGATTAAAAATGTGTAATCACTTAAATACTGTCTTCTAGATTGTAACATATTTATCCATGTATTATATATCAATACCTCTGTTTTCCTAAAATAAATACAAATATCCTAATGATATCTTTGAATTGAGAAATTCTGGATAGCAGGTTTGAAATTTGGCAGAAAAACTAAACTGCAGTAAGATCGTCTGAAAATTGTGAATTTGGGTACTCTAGTCGATGTGTAGATTATATCATTTAACGACTTCATCTTTTGTGAGATTATAAACCCTTTAACGGTGAGTTAAGTCTGATTTAGGAGGAGCTGTTTGCGTGGAGCTGGAGCCCATGTAAAGGGTTCTTCACCCCTTGGTTGACTTGGACTGGTAAACAGTGTACTATCAGTAGTAATCACTTAGAACCTTCCCAGCTGTTAGTGACATTCACATGGCCACGTAGTTTGTTTTTGTCCAAAAAGTTTATAATGTGATTAGTTGTTGCTGAAATGCAGAATACTGAACCGGGATGAGATGAGCTGAATGGAAATTAACTTGAAATTAGATTCATTTTAAAAGGCAGTGCTTTTATTTGTGAGTAATCAACTTATTAAAACCCTTATTTTTTAAAAGTATGAGACTGAAGCTAAAATCCTGGTTTCATTGGTGTTTTATTTTTAAATTAAATAGATCCTAACCTTATAGGAATTTTTGACAGTTTTTCTTCCTTCATATTCTATGAAGTAAAATGAAAAATATTAACCATAATTAATTGAATCAGGTGCCAGATTGTGGTTTAGTACGGTTCGCCAAATTAATTTCAAATAAAAGTCAGAAATTGCTTTTGTCAAACATTTTATACTTAGAAACAATTCAATCAAACGTAAAAATGTTTATTACTTTTCATGGCTTTCTGCAAAAATCACGGTTCTTACATATTAAGGTTAGAAGATTCAATATATGTATTCTTTCTTTTAATCCGTTGTTCCATGATACCGAACTTAACTTAGATTCATGAAACTGCATGTAATATTTGAAAACAAGTAAATATTTAAATACCAGTTACAAGTTGACTTATTTCCTTACCATTTCCGTTACTTTTCCTTACAAATTATTTTATTGAGAATCTTCTAATTTTGTCTTGTCATATATAATCCCCTTTATCTTATCTGTTCCCATTGTTTCTAACTTTTTTTTATTTAGTAGAAAGTGTAATGTTGAAACTGTTTTAAATTACTTCGATTCTAATATTTAGAATTTAGTATTTATTCATTTTATATATGCAGAAGTAAGTTATTGCTTATTAATATGAATGAATTACTTATTTGACCTATGCTAATGCATATGTGTCAGCTGCTGGTTCACCTAAATTCTAGGAAGAAAAATGTGATTTGCTGAACCAGATTCTCAGTGCTCTAAAAACATACATACTTTCAAATTTTATCCTAAATATTATGACTTCTATCATAATCTTTATTTTGATGGTATCTCGGTTTTTTGAACATATTTATAAAATTATATTAATTGACTTATTAGTATTATTTTATATCTAAACACTGCATTTTAATAATCATTGTAATAACATTTAAAAAAATAAATATCTCTCAATATTTGTTTCAGACTTTGAACTGGCAACATTTGGATTCAATGGCTACAGTTACTCCAGTTTTAGTCGTACATGGAGGAGCTGGTGATATTCCCGATTCCCGAATACAACCAAAATTAGACGGTGTACGCAAAGCAGCTAGAGCTGGTTATAAAATTTTACAAGAAACGGGAAATGTATTAGATGCCATAGAAGCTGCCATACATGTTATGGAAGATGATGAAGTTTTCAATGCAGGTAGGTCTATAGATTATTTATAATTAAGCTGCATTTCAAGTTTATAGAAGATCTAGGTAGTCAGGTGAAGTAAAAATCAGTAGAAGTAAAAAAATCTATGTGAAATTATTATAAATTTCGGTTATTGCAGTTCTATTTGACATATTTCCTTCAAAATGTTTACTGACCAAGTGGCCTTAATGTTATACATAAATATAGAGGTACTTTAGACTTGTTGGTTTTTAGGACATTATAGCTACCTTGATCCGACTATATTATAGCTCATCAGGCAGCAATTCTATCAGTCTTAGTTAAGTCACTTCAAAGGTGTGCCGTCACAGATCCACCAGAGCCTCGTAAAATAATTTTTTTTTTAAATTGCTTTAAGTATTAGGTTCAGTTACATTTGTACAGTTAGTTAGTGTACCAAGTTTAAAGGAAATATTTGCTGCTATTTTTGGAGCAATCCAGAGTATCTGAGAAAATCATTCGGTAAAGTCGTACGTCAACCGATTTTTTAGGCGTCTAATGTATCTCATAGAAAATATGGTCCAAGATGGGAATGTCACACCATTCGATATAATTTTTAAAAAATATTATGTTTTTTTTTTGTACACTAAATCCATTTATAGTTTACTGAATTTTGTAGGTAAAGGGTCTATATTAAATTTAGATGGTGGAATTGAAATGGAAGCGCTTATTACAGAAGGTTCCAATTTTAACGCAGGTAAACTATAATTAATTTTTGGATAAACTAAACAGATATCAAATCAATAAATCATTTTAAATTTAATTTCAGGAAGTGTGACATTGGTAAAGAATATATCACATCCAATATCTTTGGCCAGAATGGTGATGGAAAAAACGCCACATACATTCCTTGGTGGTGATGGAGTGGAAGAATTTATTCAAAAAATGGGAATTCCTCGTGTGCCAGAATACTCGCTAATCACAGATGGGGCAAAAAATGCACTTGAAGCATTCAAGGAAAAGGGAGGCCAACCCTCTCTAACAGAAATTGGACAGTACGTTATCTTTGTATTAATCGTAACTTATAGATATATGTCCTATATAATATGACCTATATGTATAGGTTCTTATTATGTATATAGTACTGATGGTGGTGGAACTGTGGGTTGTGTAGCTCTTGACAGCAAAGGACATGTAGGCTCTGGAACATCTACGGGAGGAATTACTGGAAAATATAAGGGTAGGATTGGTGACACACCTTTACCAGGTAATGTTCCTATTTCCTTGAATAATTTTTAATATTTTAAATAATGTGCAAAGAGAGTTTTGAATTTTTACCCAAAAATAAGTGCTATTGGAATTATTACTATTAATATCTTTCTATCCACCGCATGTTTTTGCACTATGATCTGTTGTGCCTGCTGGCCTGAAAGATTAATTACAACCTTTTGCCAGAGATGGTCGCTACTACTTAGCCGCCCTGACGGCTGCTACTCTCTATCCCTCTTGAGGAATACGACTTCTTGGCAAACCTGAGAAATAAGCTAAAAGATCGAATTGCTCGTTACAAACCTATCAAAGGAAGTCAACTCAGTTGAATGAAGTAGAAAAGGTTCAAGGAGTAATAAATATTTATTACTAATGCTTAGAAAATTATTTCGATTTAGTAGAGGAGCAGCGGGGACAAGAACCCCGATATTAGGGAAGTTCATTTAGAATGGAGTATTTCAATGTATGCAGCTATAATAGCTCTTTAACTGCCAAATATATTTATGGAACCCATATTTACTTATTTACAATGCACCTATGGCATAAGCTACCAACAAATTCACATTATCAGAGAACGTAGTTAAGTTGTTCTTTTTATCATAGCACATATAATTTATTATATCATTTTTTTTTTCTTATTATTTAATAAAGAATGCGTCAGCAAATCTTTACAAAACTGGAAAAAACTGTCAATCGCTTCAAATTTTTGAAATTGAATTTTCATCGGAAATACATGTGAGAAGTGTTTTTTTTTGTTGAGTGTTTGTATTTTGAGTATAAACCCAAATGATAGTTGTACACTTCAACAACCTGCACAAGATCTTTGTATATTGTTTAAGTGTTAAGGGTACAATGTAAGTTTGTTCGTGTTTTTGTTAAGCTTAGATATTAACTACAAACATGTAGCTAACACTTAATTTTATTTGGAAAAATTTATGAATAAATAAATAAAATGTGATTGCAAATGTTAGAATGATAGTGGGAAATGGCTCAAGCTGTATGTTGACCCTAAGTCTTTCAGCAAATAAATAAGTTTACTAGAAGTTTAATAAAGGTCCTTGAGTTTTATAAAGGATTTTCTGAGTATACTTATTTCTGTAAGTTTTCCCTACTTTATGCTTTAAAAATATCATATTTACATTTGTATAGTAATGAATAATTTTCAGGTTGCGGTGGTTACAGCGATGATTTTATTGGTGCAGTTTCTACAACAGGACATGGAGAATCTATTTTGAAATATAATTTAGCCCATCGAATACTTAGTGCTATGCAGGAAGGTATTTGAATTGTTAGTTTTAGGGTTAACTATTTTTTAATCCATTCTTATCATTCAATATAGACACACTTACAGAACAAAAAGAGAATTGGATAAATTTTGTCGTGCAATATTACTATTTATCACTGTCTGAATAATTATTTTATAATTGATAATTTAAACTTGATAGAAATGTTAATACTATATTACATCTTTAAAAGCATTTTCAATAAAATCTGCATCAGATAGATAAATTCTCTCAAAAGAAATTCCAGTAGTATAATTTACAATGATAACATCTTTTCCATACTTTGAGTACTAAGTAGCGTGTAAATTACTGCCAGTAGAGTTGAAGATAGTCTGACCAGCAAAACCTGGAGTTTGATTAGCATTTAATTTATTCTTATAAATATTGTATTTACATTGCTTACTCTTTAGGTTTATCCGCTGAAGAGGCTACCGCTAAAAGTTGCCAAGATATGACAAAAAGAGTTGGAAAAACTGCAGGTGCAATCACTGTCAGCAATAAGGGTGAAGTTGGCATAGGATTCACGTCGAAAAGGATGTCTTGGGCCTATCAGATAGGAGATGAAATCCACTATGGAGTAGATCCTGGCCAGCATTTAGTGGAAAAAGCATGAATTTATAAAAATAAAGAAGTTATCCATCCAAAAATTGTTGAAATAGGTTGAAGTTTGAAGTTGTTAATTAATTGATTACATTGCTGAAGGTTTATTTTTTTTAATTAAATAACTAAAAAATCTCTTTAAATATTCTGCAATTTTTAGTTTTCCAAATTTTTGAACCGTCCTTATTCATTCTTACTGGCTGTTTGTTTGGCGAAATTTTGGGACTGGATTTGAAATATGAAAACCTTCTCCATTTATTCCCTAAATGTTTGAAGACGTACTCATCATTTAGAGTAATAACAACTTTTTTTATATACATGTGGATGTAATTTATCCTGTTACATCAATTTAAAGAATAACTGTTGATTATAATTTAATAACTATTGTAAAACACATGAGTTCGGGGTTGAGACAGCGTCGAGGCTCATTGCAATATGGGTGAAACTTAGGTTTCTTGCAACCATTGACGCGGTCTCAACCCGGAAACTCAAGTGTTTTCATGAAAATAGCCGCGGAAACCTAAAAGATCTTAATAACTATTGTTATAAACTTAATTTTAGTTCATCGATTAGGTAAAGTTAGATATAAAATTATACATTATTTTTTACATGCAGAAACATAATGCAGATAATTGTACAAGCACAAATATAAAAAAATCCATACCATTTATTCATTAAATTATATAAGTTACAAGATTTACATAAGCACAAACTTAAAAATATTTTTGGTTCATTTGGAATGTAGATAGCATGCTGAAGATAGGATTTGTCTCGATACTTTAAGGTAAAAACGAACAAAATTTTTAATTAAAATCCTAACCTAAACTGTTAGCTGGGAATTCTATATTTTTTATTTTTCATTTCTACTTATAAAAAAATTATTATTATTTGTTATAATTATACTTTTCTGCTTAAGAACGACAATTACTCGGGGAATTAAGAGGATTTGAATTCGAATACTGTTAAGGAAGAAAAATTAAGATTATCTAAGGCCTTCTTTTAAAATATCTACATTCTCTTTTCTTAAAACCTAAGTCAGTTGGATATCTGTAGTTTTGTTAAGGAGTCTTAGCGAATAAATGATTAAAGTTAATGGACTAGCTGCAAATTTCAAGAAATTTCTTTTAAAAGGTAATTTATAGAAATGTAATTCCTGCTATTAATAATATTAAATTATTGGTTAGTTGATTAAAATCTAATCTCAATAGTAATAGCTTAAGGGAAGGGATTAGCTCAGTGGTATCGCGTTGGATTAGCAATGCGAAGGTTCTGGGTTCAAATACAGCTGCCACCTTTAGATTTCTTCCTAGGACCATCTATAGTTCACTGTCCGCTGATGGTCAGTGTTGTTAGTAGCGGGAGAACACTGTCCAGAGGTCGGCAGTGTGCTGAGAAGACTCCGGGCGCTATTGACCATAGGATGTTTACACGCCTGAGATTAAAAATAAATTTGTATATATATACCAATTGTTCTCAGCGGACCTCAAAACAAATATTTCTTGTGAAAAGTTGATTTTGAAAATTTTACAAGTTGAAATACTTCCTTTTACAGTTATAAAATGTTGTAAAATATTAAATAATAATGGGAAAGATTGAAAGAAAGCTATATGATAAGAAGGGCTTTGGATAGCACAGGCTTAGTTCCTCAAAGTCAATAGTATAGAAAAAAGTACCTTAATAGTTTTTTCATTTTTTTAAGAATATATAGTTAGATTAATGTGGTTACAAAATTAAGAACTGAAATATTAATATAAGGACACATTTATTTGCAGCATTTTTAACAGATCGCCCCTTCACGACTAAAAGTACTAACGAATAACTATAATAACGTTTGCATAGAAGTACGATTTTCTGAATAATTTTGAAAAGTTTTTGGGTAGAAAATTATAGCCTAGCATTAACCAAATCATTCCATATTTGCCTACGAAATAAAATGTGGGAAATAGTAGAGGTTCCTTCCAGTTACAGCCGCTAGAATGCAGTGCAATGAAAAATTCTATGAATGATCTAGCCTAGAAAGAAAGATATCCTGTACACATTTGGGCGAGTAGAGCCGACGCTTTTAATACGAATAACTTATATTGAGCTAATTTATAAAATGTTTGAATATTTGCATAAAAATACAATATGTAACAATCACAACCTTATTGATAGATTTTTTCAAACATTTTCTCTAGACCTTTAATTTTAAATTAACCTCTTTACTTTTTACATTTAAATAAGGAATAGTGAACCGTACATTTTTTTATTCATATTCTTAAAACATAATTCCAAAATATTGATCACATGTTTGACTCTTCAATGCTGTACAATATCTGAGATTATATCCTGGAAGCATGTTTTTTGATATAAATTTAAATTTACACAATCATATTTATATGTTAATACGATTTTTATAATGGTACCGTTTGTAAAGTTTATCCAGAATCTGGTTCTTATGTAATTTGGGAAAGTTAGATGATTTGAAGCCCCCCGCAAGGGGTAGTTGACGCATACAACTACTTGGGGTTTAGCGACCCCACGGGTTACCACAGCTCAATATTATATGCGCAATCATCAGAACAGTTCACTAATCATTAACACTGCATACACTTACACTTCTAAACCAAGGAATAAACAGTACACAACTTAGGGTTTCCGTCCCTAAGGCGGTCTGTACGGACCAGGGGAGTAAACCCCCAAAATCCTAGGTCCTCCAAAGTAGAGGGGGTTGAGCGTAGCGTTGACGGCCCTATCTTGTAAAAATATATATTGTTGAGAATCCTATTCGTAATAAACCAGACGGAAAAAAGGCACGACCCAGGCGAGGACAAGGAAATTACCTTTGGTTAGCAACTTGGAATGTAAGAAGTTTAGGAAGGGTGGGAACTTTAAAAAATCTGAGAGATGAGTTGGATAGATATGGTATTATGATCGCAGCAGTGCAGGAAACCAGATAGAATAAAGCAGGTACATTTGTATCTGGTAATCACACCATTTTTCATGGTGCAAGCAAGGGTGGAAATTTTGGCACAGGGTTTATAGTGAATAATAAAGTAAGGTCACTTATTTTAGATTTCCAAAATATTAATGAGAGAATATCGTATAAAGTCAAAATTTTTTAATTTATCGTTAATAAATGTGCACGCGCCAACGGAGGATAAAGAAGAAGAAGTTAAAGATGCGTTTTACAGAGAACTAGAAGCATTATATGACCACATGGCTAAGAGAGATATAAAAGTCATAGTGGGGGACCTGAACGCAAAGTTAGGACGAGAAGAATGTTACCGTCCCCATTTGGGAAAGCACAGTTTGCATGAACGAAGTAATGATAATGGCATTAGGTTGATCGATTTTGCAATCTCAAGGAACATGAGCATTAGTAGCACGCAAATTTCCCCATAAGCGTATCCATAAAGAAACCTGGAGGACTCCGGACGGTCTTTTGGCGAATCAGATTGATCATGTATTGATAGATAGTAGACATGCTTCAGACATTTTTGATGTGAGAAGCTGTCGTGGAGCTGATTGTGATTCTGATCACTATCTGGTGCGTATAAAATATAAACAACGAATCACGAAATTTAAAAAACAGTCAGGTTATAGAATAGAAAAGTGGAATGTGGATAGGTTGAAGAGTGATGAGAACACTAGGAGACTATACGAAGAGGAAGTAGAAAATACCTTAAGAAGCCCAAGCATGTGCCGAGGAGAAGAGGATATAAAACAGCAGTGGAAGGTAATCAAGGAAGCTATGATGAGAGCAGTAGAAAGTGCAGTAGGGAAAAAGGGAAAAGTGAAAAGAAGTGAATGGTATGATGAAGAGTGCAGGATTAAAGTGGAGGAGAGAAATAAAGTGAGACTCAACATAATAGCTAGAGCTATCAGAGCAAACGTTGAAGAATATAAGAAAAAGAGAAGAGAGGTAAATAAAATATGCAGAAAAAAGAAAAGAGTATTTGAGTTAAAAAGATTGGAAAAAATGGAAGAGGATGGAAAATACAATAGAATTAGAGATTTTTACACTGCTGTGAAGTCGGAGAGGAAAGGTTTCCAACCAAACACGGATTTCTGCCGAGGAAAAGATGGTACGCTGTTAAGCGGGGAGACACAAGTTAGAGAGAGATGGGCGGAATACTTTGAAGAGCTCCTCAACATGCGAAGCGACACCGAATTTGATAGCAAAGAAAGTAAGGAGTACGCAACTTGTAACAATGATTATCCTTATCTATCCTGAAAAAGAAGAAGTTGAGGAAATCATCATAGAGCTAAAAAACAATAAGGCGCCGGGAATTGATGGCATTGTTTCCGAAATGGTAAAGCATGGTGGTGCCCTACTTTGGCAAAGAATTTTTGACTTAGTAGTAAACATTTGGGACACAGAAAGGATGCCGGCAGAATGGTCGGTTGGAGTAATATGCCGCTCTTTAAGAAAGGAGACCGGACTTTTTGCGAAAATTATAGAGGAATCGCAATGTTACCCGTTGTTTACAAAATAATGGCTAAAATAGTAGCAAAACGACTAATGCAATATTCAGAAAAAATATTAGGGGACTACCAAGCAGGCTTTCGCAGGAACCGTTCGACTGTCGATCATATCTTTTCCATGAGGTTGATGCATGAAAAGTGCTATGAATATAACATTGATCTGCATCATCTGTTTGTGGGCTTCAAACAAGCATACGACAGTCTATACAGGGCCAAGATCTATGAAATTCTACATGAGTTTGGTATTCCTGTGAAGCTGATCAAATTAGTAGCGATGTGCTTACGGAACTCGTCTGCACAAGTTAAGGTACAAGGTGGCTGCTCAGACGTCTTCAACATAAACAGAGGACTTCGACAAGGGGATGTGCTGTCAACCTTGTTATTCAACCTTAGTTTAGAGCATGTAATTAGAAATATAGATTTAAACCCCAATGGAATGATCTTCAATAGATCCATACAATATCTTGCATATGCAGATGATGTCGTCCTAATAGGAAGGACTTTCAGAGCTCTAGAAGAGAGTTATGAGCAGTTAGAAAGGAAAGCAAAGTCTGTGGGTTTAAAGATTAATTACGAAAAAACTAAGTATATGCTGGCGTCAAGGTTTGACAACGTAATTTGTCGGTCTAATTATGTCAACCTTAACGGAAGGCGTTTCGAAAATGTTAAGTTGTTCAAATATTTGGGCAGCACTTTTACAACGCAGAGAGAGGTGACAAGCGAAGTTAAGAAAGATTAGCCGCAGGTTCCAGATGTTGTTTCGCATTGAAGCGGGTGATGAATTCCAAAACCGTTTCGCGCAATCATAAGCTCCGGATTTATAAGTCAGTTGTCCGCCCTGTAGTATTATACGCGAGTGAAACCTGGTTACTTAAACGAGATGACTGCGATATGCTACGAGTTTGGGAAAGGAAAATTCTGAGAAGAATTTTCGGTCCTAAGCTGCAAAACGTAGGCAGGCCGAGAAGAAGATGGTTGGAGGAGGTAAAGGAGGATTTAAGAAACCTCAAGATCAGGAGATGGAGGTCCAAGGTGGTGGACAGGAGTGAGTGGAAAGGAATTACGAAGTAAGCCAGGGCCCTTATAGGGCTTATAGCGCTGGAAAATCATTTTGGATCTGGGCGTCCGATAGATTCGGTACACCAGGTCGTTGAGCCTTGAGATGATTGTGTAAGGTCCTTCCAAATCGTTTTGAAGTTTTGGGGACCTTCCCTTCTTCCGTACCGGATTATACAGCCATAGCTTCTCGCCTTCCTGGAAGGTCCTTCCGCTTAACCGTAGATCGTACCGCGTTTTCATCCGGTCACTTTCTAACACCATCTTGTCGCGCACTTTTCCATGATGGTCCTCAATCTGCGGCGAAGCTCTTCTGCATAGTTGTCCACGTCAGTTTCCTCATCTTCTGGGCTGCCTAATTGGCAGGTCACTGGGGTAACCGAAGTTCGCTTCCAAGCACAACGCTGGCTGGTGTGCGGCCCGTGGTCCCGTGGACAGCCGAACGGTACGCCATCATTATTAGAGGTATGTGTTCGTCCCAGTCGTACTGGCGTTCATTCACCAAAAGCCTTAAATGGCTTCCTAGGGTCTTGATAAATCGCTCCACCATGCCGTCAGACTGAGGATGAAGCGGCGTTGCCCTCGTCCTCCTGATGTCAAGAATCTCGCAGACCGCCTTGAACATCTGTGACTCAAAGTTTCTCCCTTGATCGGAATGTAATTCCAGCGGAATCCCGAAACGGTTGAACAGGTTATTTACTAGAGCTTCGGCCACAGCTGATGCGTCCTGGGTTGGCAAAGCATCGCCTCCTCCACTTGCTAAGTAGTCCGCCGCAACTGGTATATAGCGATTTCCCCTTTTAGATTTTGGGAAGGAGCCGGCTATATCGATAGCTATTCTTTCGAACGGTACTCCAACATTGTACTGTCTCATAGCGCCACGGGGTCTCCTTCTGGGTCCTTTGCTCGCTACACATTCCGTACATCGCCGGCACCAATCTTCAACATCCTGGTGGTAGCCTAATAGAACCGCTGCCTCAACTTTTCCAATGTCTTCTTTAGTCCGAAATGGTCGCCAGTAACGCCTCCATGCACTTCCGCTAACACTTCTTCCCTCTTCGATGCAGGTAGAGTTACCTGATTCCTTTTGTCTTTGCTATCTGCCCTTTCCCAGATCCGCAGCAATACGCCATCTTTAACGGTATGCGACTCCCATTGTGCTCAGTAGCATTTCACATCCCGACTGCTAGGTACAATGTCTTTCCAGTCCGGTCTTGACCCATCTTCTTTAAACTTGAGCACTGGTCCGATGTCCTCATCTTTAACTTGTTCTTCCCCAATCACTTCAGGGTTCCATTCTTCTAGTGGTAAGACAGTAGTTCTTTTGCATTGTCCCTGCTCCTTCAGTTCTATCTTGCTACAGTGCTTGCAATCCGTATTGCAAGGCCATCTTGAAAGAGCGTCAGCATTGTCATGAAGTCTTCCCTTCCGGTGGATGATCTTGAACTGGTATTCCTGCAATCTCTCTATATCCAGCGAGCTACTTTTCCTTCCGGGTTCTTGAAATTTAAGAGCCAAGTCAAAGAAGCATGGTCTTTTCGCAATAGGAAGGGCTGTCCATACAAGTATTTATGGAAATTTTCTATGTCTTTACGATTGCCAGAAGCTCTTTTCTAGTGACACAGTAATTCTTTTCAGCCTTAGAGAGAGTTTTAGAGAAGTAGGCAATGACTCGTTCTTCGCCATCCTGTACCTGGGAAAGTATATTGGCACCACTGGCTGCGTTAAAGTAAATATATATATATATATATAAGAATCCGAAAGATGTTATAAAATTCGGACTTCCAGTAATCTGGTTTCCTTCAAACATGTAATTTTGGCAACACATTAGATACGTATTTATATCTATATAAACGATAGAATCGTAAAATATATTGAAATGGCATTTCAGGGAAAAGACTAAAATTACACATCCCTTGAATGATTTTTCCTGTAAAAATGTTTTAAATAAAAGTCACTCTTTATAAGTGTAGTGATACACCAAGTTTATAAAAAATCGTTGGAGTCGTTCTAGTGAAACTCGCAAAAAAATGAAAAAGTAATTAGTAGAGTGCAAATAGTCGACTTAATTTGATGAAAATGGAGAATAGATATGTCGAAAAACGCGAGTTAAGAGAATTGTATGGATAAGAGGATTTGTTGTGTCAGTGGAGAAACGGGAAAGGAACTGATCATGTGTATAGGATTGTGGAAGAGAAGATCATCATAGGCTCTGGTGAAGCATCCCGGAGATAGAAGACGGAGGTGTGATTTTTTACTATTTTTTTTTTTAATTTTCGCATTTGTATCGAAAAACTTTACAAGACTAATTTTCTCCAAAAATGGCATCTCATAATAGCAATAAGCAATATCTCATACAGAGTTTTATTTAAAACAGTTTTCTGGGAAAATTGGTTTCTTGGAGGACTTTTTGGGGATAGTTAGTTGTTTAAATTTAGAAATTAATCATTCAGAAGACGAAATACATATATCTTAAGGTCATAGTGTGTACTACTATGATCCCAAGAAAACTACAATCTACCAGAAAAAAAACAGGTGATATTAACAAAATGTATTTTACATATTGTTAAAATGGTTCTATACAAGCATGGTACAATAAGGCTATGTAGGCTGCGGTACCGGGGTGTAGCCCACCTGAATGTACAATTTAGTTGTTAACAAAATGGGCCACTTTTTCAAAATTTACGACAATTAAAAGTGTAAAATTCCGAATTTGAAGAAAAATTATTTATTAAAATTAGAAATTAAGAAGTGCAGTAAGAGAAAAAGTCATGAGAATATTTTACAAACGGATTTTTTTTTTTAGTTAAAGAAAATTGTTAAAATAAATAAATTGCTGAAGTTTATTACGCCAAATTCATTATCGTCTAATTTATCCGTTCAGATAATTTAATTAATTTATGGATTAATTTATAAAATCAGATGACTTTGATGTGGTGTTAATTATAGTGCTGTTTAATGCCACGTACTTGATGCTGCATGCACAGTGAGATAGTGATGTAATTTCGTTAATGTTATTGAATTCTGCACCTTGTATAGTAGTAGTTTAGTATGGTAAATGCAACAGACCACTTAATATCACATCTATTACAGACAGGAGGGGAGGTTCATCACCTGCTACTGTTACATCCCACTCACATCGTTATTGACTAATAACCTATTAATGTATAAATTATATATATAGTACAGGTTGTATCTGTTCCCATAGCTATCGTCACACTTGATCTGTAAATGATTGACACTTCACCAATTAACTTAGCATTCAAATCGTATTATCAAATTGGGTTATAATTCTTTGTATAAATAGGTTTTCCAGCGTACAATATTTTGTTCATTAATAAGAATTTGTACCGTTTATTTTGTTTTTTTTAATTTAAAATTAAAAACTATCTTCTTTTTGTATGTTTTTTTTTCTGTTTTTTGCTGTATCTCGAAGACTTCAACTACTTTCTTTAAATTAGTTACGTATATTGGTCAGTACAGTCAATAGTGAAATCTAAATTAAATTTAATAAAATTGTATTACATGTGTGATATATTTTTAAATTAATTTTAATTTTGGCTTTTAAAGTGAATGCAGAAAAAGCTAGATAATATCAGGAATTTGCCAGATTGGTTACTACGCTGACGGGCCGAGGAATCAAGACGAGGGAGTCTTATTATCAAATAAGGAAAGGCCGATGTAAGTTATGGATATTTTTGTCGATCAGATTGACGCCCCAAGCGGTTGTTTCTTTCTGTACTTTACTTTCTGCTCCTGCTGCTGTGCCTGTTGTCAGGCCGAGGGAAAAAAAAAATAGTAAATGAAAACACATTTTTCATCTTTAATAAAAAAAATTAGGGCTTTCTTTTATTTAATATTTACAAATATTAAAATAAAATCTATTGTAAAGTACTTTACAAGACTTTTTCGTAGTTCACAGTATTACACATCAAATTAATCAAATTCAATCAAACTAATTCACACAATTTTGAAAATAAATTTTTTTAAAGGATGGGAATGTTTACTAAATAGTACTTTTATCTACCACCAAAAAGTAGTTTTATGAACTGAAATAAATAGTTTGGATGGAAGCTTGAAATCACCGCCACCAAGAACCTTCTAAAAAACGATTTTTTGGAAAAAAAATTTCAATAATAATGGTATTACGGTTTTAAAGAAAACTGCATAAACCTGGAAAACTCATTCTGTTGCACTTCAGTTTCGATTTCATCGAATTTGGTATATGTTTACATATTTAATTCTACTCTTCTAAATAACCCTGATCAGTACTTTAAAATCGGCACTGATCAGGCTGGCAGTGCACTGAAATTGCTCCAGGCATCAATGACCATAGATGTTGACGCGCCTTAAATTTAAAAAAAAAAATGCAGTAAGAGCAACTCGTGTGAGTATTTCACACCAGATTTCGTTTTAGTGAAATCAAAACTATAGCACCAGATTTATTAGATTTTTGCTTATAACATGTAAACACAATGTTCTTTTTTTTGAAAACAATTTCTAATTTCAACAGGTGATCAAACTATGAGGAAAGGAAGTTTATTAAGGAGGAGTCATGTCATTCCAACTACAGGTGGTACAAGAATCCTTGAGATGTCTAGTCTTCGCCTTTAACACTGAGTTCTGTATTAGAAAGCAAGGTTATGTGTTAAATATAACTCACTATTTCAATCCTTATCCTACTACGTACGACGTTATTTTATTTTATTTTCCTCAGCCCTTGTTACTTTGAAATAAAGTTTTTACCTATGATAAAGTCGATATTATTTGATAAGATAGAATTTATGGCATTCATAAAGGATTCAAAACATGACCTCATTCAAAGGATCAAGTCTTGTTCTAAATCTTTATTTCCTGGATGTCTCCATCTTATAACTACTACATTTATCGTTAAAAAAAAGGGGGAGTGTAACTCATTCGAAGCTAAATTATAAATTATATAATTTTTTCCTGCTAAAAAGGCTGCGCTGGCGGATGATGTTTGTTTAGTGGGATATCCAGGGGGCAGCATGTGAGAACAATCTCAGACGCGAACAACTTCACTCTCCTAAATTAAGAAAATAAGAACAATTTTAAGTTATTATTTAAAGTTGACAATTTTAAAAGGTAATATTTTTGAAATTTTTTGCGATAAATTGAGACGTTTAATCGTTTGTTCAGAAATTATACAGAAATCTACCCGAAGTGAGCATAAAAAAATTGATATAGAAATATAATCATCACAATTACGGCTCCGACGATCATTGATTGTATCGAAGTTGGTTTTTACTAATTCAAATTGATTAAAAAGTACGAAATTGCGATGGAACACTGTAACAGAATAGTTAAATAAAATGAATAAAAAATATAATAAACTATAATATTCAAATTATGAGTATAAAGTAAAAACAATAATTTGTTTTTAGATCGTGCTTGTTAGGAGTGATGTAAACATTATGATTTTATATTTAAGCTGGCTGGAGGGTATAGAAGAAAATTAAGCTCGCTGCATGGTAATAGTCTGTAACAAGAGAACACTTCCTGGGAGCCTCAAGTGAGCTGACACTATAGAAGCTGACTCGCCTAAAACAAATCAAAACTAAGAGTAAGAGAAAGTATAAATAATGTAAACTATTATTTTTCGCACTAAATTATTTTCTAAAAATGTAAGTTTAAAATTTCCAGTTACCATCGTCAAGAAAACTATTCTCTCTCGGTTAGTAAGTACTAATTTTTGTAATAATATTGCTTTTAGAATCGCCTACATAGTTTCATGTGGAATTCATATTTCATTGAACTGTAATGACCTAAAACAACCTAGTAACTACGACCTCAGAATAATCTTCATTAAATATTTAAAAGGTCAATAGTTCGATATTTCTGTAGCTCAATTTATGAACTAAGTATTAAATAGAAATATATGAAAATATTTTGCTATATTTAATGTTTTTTTTTTTTAAGATAACACTTAAGCTGCATATTGTTTCGGCCAAACTGTTGTTAAAATTAAGCCCACTATTTGATTACATCGGAGAAAAAAATCTCATTTCTTGTGAAACTTTCTAAAAATAAAATAAAAATAATTGATGTGAAATATTCACACAACTTTTGGTGAAGTTACAATAGAGATTGACAAATTTTCTGAAAATTAATCATTTTTATTACGTAAATGTTTGTACAAAAAAAAGTTGTGTTTCTCCTTATTTAATGAGTAACCATTTTGATCAACTAATGTGAATATATTTTTGCCTTATTTGACAATAAACTCAAAAACAATGTGGTATAATAATAACCAATAGGCAGATAATTTCTATATAATCAAAATTGAATATCTCAGCGAATTTTCATCGCACTTTTCTCATTCATTAGCCATTTATAAAGAAAAAAAGTTATATATATATATATATGTGTGTGTGTGTGTCTGTGCGCGCGCATCTAGGTATGTATGTATGTGTGGTTACGCTTGTTTGTGGAACAAAATACCTCAAAAAACACAAAATTGCGCAAGTTTTTTAAAATTGCAGTTACCAACATAGACTCAAAAAGAATGTGTCGGTCCAAATTTAGTTTTTATCGCAAATTCCACTTTCTTATGAAATTAATATAATTTACTTATATTTAATTTAGATTTCGAGGTAAGAGATTAGCTTAGTAGTAGCGCGCTGGGCTAGCAACGCGGTGGTCCAGGGTTCGAGATCAACAGTGCTGGCCTTAGATTTTCTCTTCCTAGGAGCCTCTACAACTCGTTGTCCAGTGATGGGTTAGCGTTATCTGTAATGAGAGAACCCTCGGCCGGAGGTCGACAGTGCACTGAGAAGACTCCGTGCACCAATGACCATAGATGTTGACGCGCCTTAAATTAAAAAATATATATATATAGTTCACCAATTGTTGAAAACAATTTTTTTTTTTTGTTCTCAGGGGACCTCAAAACAAATATTTCCGTTTGAAATATAATTGAAAACTTTACAAGTTCTAAATACTTCATTTTATATTTGTAAGATACAGTAAAATATTAAATAATAATGGGATAGATTGAAAGAAAAGTGAGTTAAAGAAGTGCGGTTAATGTGATAATCATGACGGAAGGTTGAGCAGGTCTTGGAAGTTCAATCGATTTTCCCCTAGCTGTGGTGAAGTCATACAATGAATGAATATGTCCATTCACCTTCTATACAACACAACTTACGTTCATAACCATTCTTCCCGTTGCCTTATATTTTGGCAAATACTTTCAAAAATTGTAATAAATTATTTGTTTAGTAATGATGGTTTATAATTATGAAAAACTTTTGTTAATTACAGTTCGTAAAGTTTCAGAACCTATCTTGTTTCATTATTCTGTTATCAACCAATTTGCGGTACATAATAAAAATATTTATAAAATTTTAGAATATTATTTTAAAATTACGCAAAGTTACTGAACAATTTTTGTAATAACAATAACGGCAGTACCTGCTCATAAGCTTTAGTTTTTTTCTTTACTTTTGTAGAAACTTTAGTGTGAATTTTTCATATTGAATTTTCTACGAAAATTATAAAGTTTAAATGCTATCTGAGTATGACAAGAACGTTTATAACTTTATATATATGTGTGTGTATGAAAGAGTGAGAGAGAAAATATTTGCAAAACAGAAATCAAAGAAGATCAACTTTGAGCTGTCTGTAAAAACATGCCAGCTAGAAGAGCGCTCTACTGAATAAGTTTTTACATTTTTTGCACTATTC
Source organism: Triatoma infestans (assembly GCA_011037195.1). NCBI lineage: Eukaryota > Metazoa > Arthropoda > Insecta > Hemiptera > Reduviidae > Triatoma > Triatoma infestans. Next base: position 24,793 of record JAAEAF010008023.1, read on the forward strand.
GCGAAAACGACTCCCAACGATTTGCTTTTAACTAATAGCTTGCTAATTAAATAGGCCCGACACTTTTATTAAAAACATGTATTCTCTAACCTTGATTTTTGGATATTCTTTGCATCATTGAACTTTCCTCCAAACATTGGACTTTCCTCCTTTTGAATTTCCGTGCAATTTAGGATTTTTAATATATATAGATGCCCATCTTGTTCATCCATGTTCAACGCGGCCGAACATGTATATATTTTCTAAAGTGAAAATTGAGACAAGAATCATTCTTGCTGCCAGAGAGGAAGACATTTTACCAGACATAATAGGTAGAAAGATGTATCCATTAGTACGACAGATTGCATTAATTATGTAATGAACATGTTATTAAAGTTGCCGAATGCTGCAGCAGGACAACCAGTGAACTAAGTTTTTTTCAATTTAATTTTAAAATTTGAAAATCGCTATTTTTATTCGCAAGTATTTTCATTAAAAGTTAAAGTAAAAAAAAAAAACAAAAAAAATAACTACGTTCAGAATCATTTCAATTTAATAAATATATAATTTTGTTTTTTGGTAATTATTTATTCGGTTGCCATTTTTCTATTCGCAATTTTAGGGTTGAATTGCTTTTGGAAAAGATTAAATAGATTTGGAAAATGGTCTCATACACACGGAAAACGATTCAATATATTTGCGAAGTGGATGTTATACACATTGAAAACGATTCAATATATTTGGAAAACTATTCAATATATTTGGAAATTGGTTAAATTCACCTGGAATCGCTGAAAGCATGATGTATTACAGAGCCACAGAGATTTGCCCTCTTCATCAGTTGGCCAGGAATAATTTGTTTCGTATATTATTCAATGTAATAGAAATCCCTTTCAATTGGAGAAGTATTCTTAGTTGTATAGATCGGCACTTGTATCAGTAGTAGAAGGTACTAACATTTTTTTTTCAATTCTATAAATATAAAATTCAACAGGGTATTTTTTTCGAAATCATAAATTATCAGAATACCTTAGCTAATGCCATAATAAACTGTGATTGCGCAAAACGTTAAATCTAGAATTCAGTTTTCTATTTTCTAATTATTTTTGTTTTGTTTTACATTACTTGCATGAATTGCATTTTTTTTTTGTAGATATGTTCTAAAGAAAGAGGAACAAGGTTTTGCCAAAACTGTAGGTTAAAATAAAATACACAAACTAACTCGAAACAAATATTTTATTCTTTGTGTTTTTAATTCAGTTCACAAGCTACCTGTGTGTAGGTAGTAATAAAAACTACTGAAGGAAGTTACAGAATTATTTATCAAGGTATACATAGAAAAATTGTTCACACTAACACTGAATACTTAACTAGCGATGAGGAAACGAGTAAATTTTTCTCATGGATAAATTTACACTGAATAAATTTGCGTCTAAGTTAAATAAAATGTTCATATTACTTTTATTACACACTTAATATTTGCATCAACTTAAATTATTTAGTTAATTCATATATCTTCTATTTATATAACTTTAGTTACAGATTATATTTATAGGTTATATTTACAGAAAATGAGATACTGAGATTATGCCGTTGATAAGATCTAATGAAGAAATCAGCTTATCATAAGAAAAAGTTGTAAATATGTAAAAAATATACAATAAGTTTAATCTTACTAAATTTAATGAGAAATTATAGTAAAAAAAATCTAGGTTATTCTCCATATCCCATTATATTAAAAAATAAAATAAATTAAATTTGGTACGAGAAGGGTATCTGTGGTTTTCTAGAAGAAGATCAAAGATGATCCTAAAAATTTGAAAAATAATATTTAGAAAACAGTCTATATAAGTTTTTAAAAATGTTTAAAAAAAAACATTTCTAACAATTTTTATAAATTGATCAATTTGACATAAACAATACAATCGATGCGGCTTCCACTTGGTATAATTACTTTGAAGTTATTAATGTCACATTAGCTTATAAGCTTCAGTATTTTTTTTCTTCAGTGAAAATTTTACACTTCATTAACTCTATTCTGTTTTTTTCATTCGCTCCTTAAACTTGTTGATGTTAACTTATTTACTTTTTTTTCAGATAGTAAGATACCAAGTTTAAGTTTACAATTGCTCTCCTTTTGTTTAATTATTTGGAAAAATTTTTCTTTTCTCTCTTTGTTTTAAGAGGAATTATTGCGTCTATCAGGATTTAAAATTCACTTTCACCCTGAAATATATGTTTCGAAGATATTAAATGATGAAAAAATATTTCTAGCGTATGAAGTGAAAATTATGCACCAAGTACTAAAATTTTTGAATATGTAATAGAAACTTTCAGAAAATGGTATGTACAGAAAATATCTGTCATAAATGACAAATAGTTCTGTATTAGAATACCACTAAAAAAGTAATATTAATTGGCAAAAGTATGTATTAACTAGAAGGCAAATAAATTAATTTTAACAGAAATATACTCAAAGTGAAAACGATACAGTTCCATGTTTACAATGTACATACATACTCAATTGACCTTTGTACACTTTATCCTTTTGTTTGAGTGTCACTTGTTATTGTTGACTTAGAAAGAGGTATTAAGTTATTTATAGTGAGTTCTGTTGTGCAGTTCAGTGCTTTATTTTTAAATGGGTGCACACACAAGATTAAAAGAGCGCGAGCTGATAGTTTCCCCTTTATCAGAAAGGAAAGTCAATAAGAGAAATTGCTCAAATGATCCAGAAAAGTCATTCGGCAGTGCAACACATCATTGAACGGTACAGAAGATATAAAACGACTCACAAAAAAAACTAGAGCAAGTCCCCAAAAAAATTTTACGGCTGTTGATGAAAGATGGATTTTACAACAAATTAAGAAAAATCCCAGATTAAGTGCCCCCGAAGCTTGCTGGTGAAATTGAAAAAATATTTGCATAAGAAAGTCCACCCGGAGACAGTAAGAATCGTTCTAAGAAAAAATAAATTTCATGGAAGGGTTCGTAGAAAGAAACTTTTCATCAGTAAAAAAAAAAAATCAAAAAATCAGAGTGCATTTTGTGGAAGAGTAATCAAAAAAAGATTCTACCTTCTGGGATAGAGTTTTATTCACCGACGAATCTAAATTTAACATCTTCGAGCCAGATGGCCGTGGTTACGTGTGTAGAAAGCCAGGAGAAGAATTAAAAGAAAAGAATCTTAGGCCCACTGTAAAACGTGGAGGTGAATAAAACTCCTCCAATGGTTTGGGGTTGTATGTCAGCAGCTGGGACAGGTAATTTGCACTTCATTGAAGGAATTATGAACAAGCACAAGTGCATAGACATTCTGCGTCCTAATTTGAGGGCAAGTACTGAAAAATTAAATATTAAAAACAATTTTGTGTTTTATCAAAACAATGATCCGAAGCACATAGCACATTTAGTCCAAGAATGGTTAACGTTCGATTGTCCTATCATTCTAAAAACACTCCTCAATCACCACATCTTAACGTGAGAAGATTTGGGCTAAACTAGAGTCAGAAATAAGGAAACACAAAATATCGATCGAATAGACTCTTCAAAGGGTTTTGCACGAACAATGGGATAAAATTTCACCGGACTACACGAAAAAGCTTGTGAATTCCATCCCAAAACGTCTCCATGAAGTAATTGCGTACAAAAGATTACCTATAAAGTATTAGAGAAAAAATAATTGCTTTATTTCGTTTTTTCATTTAGAAAAAAGAATGTGTAACATTTTCATTTTGACCTAATTTTGCAGTTGATTTTAATTTGTTGTATATGTTTGTTATTATAAACTTTTTTTTACTTCTTTGGCTTATTAAAAGTAATTACAATGCTTGAGTATTAATTTATGTAATTGCTACTTTCCCCTGCTTAAATAGTAAACATAAATAATAATAATAATAATAATAATAATAATAATAATAATAATAATAATAATAGTGTGTATTTGAAAGCAAAAATAATACAAAAAATAAAACATTCTTCTTCAACTTCTAAACTAAAACTAAATTCTTAATTTTTTTTTTCAAACAATTTTAACACACACAGACAATGGAAAAGATCCGTCTGTCAAGTCTGTATTTTTATTATAACTATAACCATTTATTCAATATTTGTTCATATAGAAAGTCAAAAATAAAACTAGCTCTCATATTTTAAATAAATAACTATTAACAATCAATAGCAACAAAATAAAACAATATCTATAAATACACCTGTGTATATATATATATATTCTTCAACTAACAATCAAATGGTAAACAAAAATCAACTTCTAATTCTTAATTACTGAGATAGTGACTGTAGATGATATAAATAATATTCCATATTATACACATTACCAGTTAAATTCCCTAATTAATTCATTTCGGTAACAAGTAGCTTGTCTCAGATACATTACGAGATGTGACCACTCTCCTCCCCTTATCAAATTAAAAACCTCTTCTTTGGACAATTTTTTCTTTTGTAGCCATTTAACCCTCCATTCGGATAGAACAGTACATACACCAATAAAGTGATAGGTATCCTCCACTTCTCTGGCGTTGCAGAGGGAACATTACAGTGGAATCATCTCGTTTCCAGTGTTTGAAATTCAAATTAAGGGACTCGGTTCTAACTTTATAAATCCATCGCATTGTATCTAAATCAAAATCATCATTCAGATACAAGGCGCCGTCTCCGATAGAACAAAGCCTGCCGTACAATTCGTACCTTGATCGCTTGCACTTATTTAACGCTTCTTCTTTATTAGCTTTTACTATACTCAGCCACAAATTTTGCAGATTTTGCCGCAATAATGGTATCTCTGAGACAGGTAATTGAATCGCAAATTTCTCTCCTAACTCTTGCCATATTTTATACCAATAAACATTCCTGTTAATGGCCTCTTTGCAAAGTAGGTTAGGCAGACGGGAGGCGGGCATTTCTAACACTTTTAATATATACTTAAAATGGAGCTTTAAGGTATAAGAGTATATAGAATCGATTCCGGTTTCAAAATCTACTATATAATTTGGGATGTACTGGGGAAGAGCCAGTAGTTTTTTTATAAAATATCTTGTAAATTTTTCCAAATTATCATACTGCTGAAATCCCCATACCTGTGCCCCATAGCTCAATACCGCACGCGAAACCGATTTATATATTTTTCTATTCTAAACATAAATATAAAATTTAAACTGATTCGTTTAAATGTATCATTTTCACTTTGAGCCACTGTATATCTATGGTGTGTATTCAATATTATTTATGTAATTAACCTATCATTTTTATTTATTTCTATTGCAATAAGAAGAAAGTATTATATTGTGTCAAATTTTTGAAACAGATCTTCCATCGTTCATGTTAGAAGTTTCTGAGTTCGAAGAAATTGTTTTCAACGATTATGAAAACGAAAAGATCGTAGGAAACTAAAACTTGATTATGGCTTCTGTTAGCCAATCATTCTAGTCAATTAAAGTATGACTATCAAATAGTTTGTTTTTTCCCCTAAAAATAGAAAGAATTCTTCGAAAAACGCTCAAACGATTTTCCTTGATGTTTGTTTACCTGCAATATGTTATTTTGGGGGAAAAAATGATTTTTGGAGGGCTCCAGGGAAGTGGACCAGGGATTTGGAGTAAACTGCTTCCTCAGTGTAATCTACTTCATCAGTGTTAAAACTAATGTTAATTAAAAATGCCAACTTAGAAGACTATTTGTCAATTACAATTATGCACTAATGGAACAAAGAATGAGTTCCAATGAAAGCCAGTAAGAGTTAGAATAAGTTGACATTTTGTTGTCATTAATTTATATCGTTAAAGAAGAAATATTTTGAAGATGTCATGCTTTAAATTAGAATGAATACGTAATAACCCGACATTAATTATTGAACATTTAAATTTAAAAAAAAAAATCGATTATATTATTAAAGAATATTGTAAATAATTGTTCTTGAGTTTTAAATAATTAGTATGAATAGTGGTCTACAATTTATTACATTCTTCACTAAACTGCGTATCTAATTAAACCATGGTCACTTGAATAATGAATGATATGTTTTATTGTATGCTGATTTATTTCAATTGAAACACTCAGTCCAATTTTTATTATAAACTTGCTGATAAAAAAAAAAGGCTTGTTATTTTCACCTCAAATATGATTAAATAATGGATTGTACCGTTTAAATAAAAACATTGAAGAAGCAACATTTTATACAAATAACTCACAAAGAAGATTTATTGTCCAGAGTTAGATATAAGGTTTAAAATTTTCTTAAATATTTTGACTATCAATTTGAGTTCCACAATTTCACAACAATGCAATGGGGAAGAAAACGTCATTATAGTCCTGTTCCGATATCTTCCGAATTGAATCCTAACTTCCGATAGGATCCTGATATATAATTTCACAGTTCAAGGTAATCTTACTTTTAACTTTTACCTAATTTTTCATATCTACTTGATTCACTGTATTATCTTGTCAATGAAGGGTCATTATTTTCTTTCTTCATTGTAATTATTCAAGCCTTTTGTTGAGAAAATTCATCATCCTAGCGTTGGACTCCACGTTGTCAATACGAGCGTCGTGCTCTCCAGGTGCACTTGAACTAGACATTATCTCTGTCATGCTCTGTATGGAATAATGTGCTACAACTTTGTAAGCCAAACTTCTTTCTAGAAGCTGTCTCTAGCTCCCATCAAGAGCTAAGAGAAATCGGATAAAAAGCCCGGTCATTTCCAGGACTTGAAGATCAACCTTGAAGGGTTTAAATTTGAAGAAGTCCAAACAAGGTACCAAGAGAGAACAGCTAGTCTAGCATTCAAGAGCTCAACATATATGAGATATGAGTCTCTAAAACACAACTTACTAAGAGTTATTCAAACTGCTTGTAACAATCTTCCAGTCTCAACTGGATTGCCCAAAGCACATTTATAGTTTTCATCAACCTAGCCACACAAGGTATCGACAATTAGAATAAGCAGAGTTCTTCAGTGTTCTAACTATTTACCTCGCTCTACATACGACTGAAAGTACATCATCAGCCAACGCTACCAATCATCCAAACCAATTAACATCATCCTCTTTGCTCGGTCACTCGATTTTTTTTTCTGCTCATAGAGTTCATAAATATAATTTAGGTAAAAAGTAGTGTGTTCATCATTTCACAAAGAAAAAGTTCAAGTCAACATACCGGTTACCATTACTTTGTATTACAATATCACTAGTGTTCCTCCTCAAGGCTGTGAACTTGCACCGATCGTCTATCTTTCTATCAGATATGCACAATGCCGTATATCTAATATCATAGTACATATTTTTATAAGACAATACAGTTAGTCTTTTCAGTCATTCAGATCCTGTCGTTTCTTCCCGAATACTATATCTTAATCTACTGAAGAAATACAGGAAAGTGAAAATATTTAACAGCTATTTATAATGAACATTCTATCTAAAATAGTTTTCAAAAGACAAATTTTGTGGTCTCATAATCCTATATTTTTCCTTTTAATGCAATTTATTCTTTTCAGTTGTTTAATATTTTTTGCATTTGTTTTTATTACTTTCTCTTACTAATAATAGTAAGAGGAAGTATGCGATCGTGCTAAATTTTTGAAATTGTGTTTTTACCGGAAATACATGTTTTGAGGTCCCCTGAGTCCAAAAAAAAGTCGTTTTTAGAAAATGATGTGTGTATGTGAAAAGAAGATCACAAAAACGAAAAGTTGCAGGAAGGTGAAACTTGGTTTTCCATTTATAACCACCGCATCAGACACGAAGATTTTGGACAAAATCCATCAACCGGAAGTGCCACTTTACTGAATGTTTTTTTTTTTCAGTTTTTGTGATTTTCTCGGCACCAACGATTATCTTTAAGCGTTGTATGTCAACTATATATAAAAAAGCTACAATGTTTATTTGAAACATTTCTCCAAGAAAATTCATTTAAGGCCACTTTTGGGGGAGTGGTGGGGTTAGGTTTTCCTCTAAAGTGCTATTTCAGTTTATTACACAATTCTGTCATCTAAATAATATTAATTAGAATTATATATGTTGTCGAAAGAAGAAGTTTGAAGAAAACCGGATGACCAGGAGTGCGACTTTACTGAATAGGTTTTTCAGTTTTTTTGTGATTTTCTCCATAAAAATGCTGACGGTTGTAAACATTAATAAGAATTGTAAGTGTGAAGAAAATTTGCCATTTCACAGTAAGAGAAAGTCGTATGAGTGTGTCACACCAGATTTTTTACAATTTGTAAACTAAATAAATAGAACATTTTTCATATAGAAATCTTCAGAAGTGATCCAGTTTCTTAATATACCGCTGTGTTTTACACCTCTTTCTGCAGTATTATAGATTTAATGGTACTTTTTTTTAGTATATATATATTTTTTTAATCATTCTTTAATTAGGTATAATTTATTATTTATTATTGCATTATTTCGTATTGATTATTGGATTAAATTAAATTTATCATTGTATTATATTAACATGTTACTGGACCACTGTTTTGTTTTATTTAATTTTGTTTTTTTTACTTTTTGTATATATATATTCTCTTTAGATCTGTACATATTTATTATTCTTAAGGGATTCCAGTCTATTCTATTTTATAACACATCTTTGACGTGGCTTTTTCATTTCTTAGTAAAAATCAGTTAATCGGTATTTATTTATCATTTTCTTAATATTGTTTGAAAAGATAGATGTAAAATTAATGTAAGCCATTATGCAAATACTTTCTTATCAGATATAAAACGCCATCAGTGATTACAAACTAGAAATACTTAAAACTATTGTTTTGCACAGTTATATTGATTTAAATGGCTAACAAAACGACGTTTCCACAGAAACCAAGGTTGTCACAACATTTCTTGTCGTAGAATACTTTCTCCATTATATCATTTCTAAAATTTAGGAAATCGTTATACGTATGCGTAATTTTTTTCTCTCGCCAATCAAAATAAAAATTAACATTGAAGGGAAATTAATAATGCAATTAACTTTTTCAAAAAAACTTTTTATTATCCAATCTTTCGGAAGAATGCTACTTCCATCGTCTGGAAATATACACTACTTTTATCCATACACTCCTATTTGTATACTATCTAAACGTTGCCATCTTTATTGGAAACATATTTTTTTGTTTGTGAGGAGAAATGAATCCAATCTGAAGTATATTTCAAAATAATATTCAGTTCTACCAATTATAACATAAACGAGAAATATTTTATTGTTCAAACAATTTAACAATAAAAAGAGGTGATACTAGAATAAACAGCATACCAATGCGTCAACATGTCAATTCTAAAAAAATTGAATATGGGGATGGGGCCGCAATGCTGCATATCATCTGTCGTAACATACATATTCCTTTTGTTCCTGACCGGTTTCAGATTTTCATCTATCTACATGGCAAATTCACCAAGTTCGTGTAGAGAGTTACTTCAACGCAATTTTCTCTTCATTGGCTCTTCTATATTACGTTGAAGTGAATTCTCTACACGAACTTGGTGAATTTGGTCAGGAACAAAAGGAATATGCATGCTACGACGGACATAAAATACCAGATGCTAAAAAAAATTATCAAATGCAGGGTGAAGCAAATTTCATCAAACAAATCGTATAAAATTTTTAGAAATTAAGTTTTTCCCAGAAATACATGTTTTGAGAGGCCCCCCCCCCTGAGTAAGAAAAAAAATCTGGTGTGAAACTCTCACACAAATATCTTTTTCTGTAGTTTACGAAAATTGTAACTGACAAATTTTACAGTTAGTGTACCAAAGTTAATGAAATTCGTCAGTGTTTCTTGTGGAGAAAATCGCAAAAACTAAAAAAAACTGTTCAGTAAAAACGCACCTCGGTTTACTATTTTTTTTTTTTAAACTCCTAATTTTGACAATCTGTTTATTGGACAACCTAATTCTATTGGACAATTGTTTATTGTCTATATTTATTGGACAATCTATGTCTTGTATTAACCATGCTTGTATTTCATATTTATTTATTAGTTGCCCAAGCTTTAGACTGTCCATAAACTTTGCATCGCCTTTCTTTAAACTTTATCTATTCTTATTAGCACAGTATACTCCTGAAATAACTTATCGCCCCCCCTAATAAAAATGACTTGATAAAACACTGAGCATACTTAACAACACTATTAAAATTTAGTTATAAAATATTCTTCAAAACTTGCTATTTATTATACACTATTTTCTAATGTCTAATCATAATTTATAATAACTCCATTTGTCATTAAACACAAACACACATTTTTAACATAACCTTCAACCTCCCCACATAATTATATATATATACAACCAACAAACCAACAAATGTGAATGTAACAGAAAGATTGCGTTGAAGTGAACTCTCTACACGATTTTAGTGAATTTGCTCTGACGATGGATGAAAAACCGAAGCCGGTCAGAGGAAGAAATCCAATATGCATGCTACGACGGATAAAATACCAGAAGTTATCCAGCATTGCGGAACCATCCACATATTCAACTATTTATTTCTAATTAATTCTGTTTAGATGGTGAAATGGTATAATCAACTTTTTCTAGCACATTGGATCTAGGAAAACATTGTGATTAGTGTCACACCAGATTTTTATTACAAGCTAATTTTTGTTATATGATTAAAATGTGCCGAGGAAAAGATTGACTTACTCATTCGAAATAATCAGTTTCCATATTTTGTTTGTGTTGCAAAATGTATCATTTTTAAAATTGTATTCTTTTAAGATTTAATTGAATGTGTTAACTAGGAACCACATCAGTACAAATAATGACGCATGGTCCAAAAAAAGAGGTTAATAATCCCAGTGTGCTTGTTATGGCAAAGAGAAAAACGCAATATTCTGATAGTCTGCCATATAATTTGCATATAAAATCATATAAAATAGAAAACTTAATTTCAATCATGCTCATTTGCGTGTTATTTTATCATTACTTGTTTTTTTTAATAAAACAAACTAAATAAATTTCATGTTATAATAATATAATTCAATAGTAATAATCATTTATTAATATTTTAAAATGGTCTGTTGATTAAAAAATGCGCATTGCAGTATTAATTTTATTACGTGTATTTGATGCATTAATAATAATAATTACAAATACATATTTAACCATTAACTTCAATTACAACTCATTTCATTTAATTCTGAATTAAATTTTAATATCATAAATAATTCAATTGTTTATTGTTTGAATACTATGATTAATTATACTCTTTGGTTTTTGGTTGAATTCAAAATTAAATTAATGTTTCAAATCGAAGGTTGGATTAGATCTCACCATCAAAGGACTTATAATAGATGAGGATTTATCTACCGTGCCTCTTTGAATTACTTTTAATTGGCTTCACATTTTCTTCCAGAGTTTTGTCCATCAAGTTCTTGTAGAGTATTGACTTCCACTTACCAAATATCTGACACAATTTTCTACTGATTGATTAAAATGGATTAATCTTCATTATGGTGAATGACAAAAAACAGAAACTTCGTAAACGGAATTCGCTAACTTTACTTGAAGAACCAAACGAATAGTTTGAAATCCGAAACAGGTCAGAATTAATGAAAAGCTGTCTACTTTACTTCAAGTTCACATATTTTTTTTCTAACAAATTCTTAGAGTAGATTTTTTTTTTTTCATGAAAAATGGTTATTGAAAGAGAAAAATAAGAAAATTTTTGAATGTAAAGAATTCTCTGCCTTTGGTTAGTGTTATTCCACATTGTTTTTGAAACATATTCGCATTAGTTGTTCAAAATGGGTGTTCAATAATTAACCAAAAAATATGCCTTTTTTTGTCCAGCTTTCATTGACTACATACTCATTGTAGAATCAGAATGTATTTCTTCGCAGGCTTTAGAAATTATTTTTCATTTCTTCTACAATGGTGACAGGGTTAAGTTGCCAAAAAGCTTATTATTTTTTTTTTGTCTTTTGAGAAGGAGTAATCCAGAAGTGTTCGGTTGTGAGGAGTGGGCGGTATTGTGAACATGACCGTGCATGCCAATCCAGATCTAGATAACGCCTTACCATCCTCGCATTATAAGTTGGACATCCATCTTGATGTAAGTATATTATTTGCCGACATGCTAGAGGGACATTTTCAAGCAGATTTAGTAATGAAGAAATCTGTCTGCGTGTAATCGTTTCGTTTTAAAAACACGGACCAAATAATTGGCCCCTTCAAAAAATTTGCAAAATCATTGCCTGACTCCGTTTCCGATATGTAATATCTGGATTTCCATGTGCCCATATACGAAATTCCACCATTTCAAATATCCATTATTCGTAAATTTACATTCATCACTCCATAAATAATAATATTTCAAAACAAAAATGAAAAAACAAACAAAACTAAACAAAGATTAAGTCAAGAAAAGTAAACAAAAATGTCTCCAATTTCAAAATTGAATAATTTCCGTCAAAACTTGTGCACCAAATATACAAAAATATAAATTCAGACATCTCGAATGTTAAGATAGAAATCGATATCATATATACCAAGAATGTATGGGAGGGAAATGGAATGAAACATGGCGAGGAAGATCTGTGACATACTACTTATATATATTAATGGAATATATATAGGAATATAGAGCAGGTTCCAAAACGTGACCTGGTCGTTAAAGAAGTTGGTTTGGTAGGCAAGGCTAAGCCCTTAAACTTTCCCTATCTACGAAAACTAGTATCCCCCCTATCCTCTCTCTAAAGCGGAAACTACAATATTACTGCTGAGTAGACTTCTGGCATCAGGGATTTTACAATTCTCCTTTGCATCATAATTCACGCCCGACATAATTACTAATCCTTTATTGGACTTTTTGATTTGAATCTGGTGTGAAACTCTCAGGCAGCGAAGTAAAGAGCGCGCCAAGAACCAACCCCACATATAATATGTGGTATTTAGGGCCACAAATTTCGCAAAATCGTTTTAA
>JAAEAF010008024.1:0-17717 GCA_011037195.1 Triatoma infestans
TGCGCTTTTACTGAACAGTTTTCGATGAATTTCATTAAATTTGGTACACAAAGTATAAAATTTGTCAAGTATAATTTTGAGAACTGGAGTAAGAGAAAGTTGTGTGAGTGTTTCACACCAGATTTTTTTTTTATTTGAAACTTTGTGTAGGAAAAATTCATTTGGGGCATCTGTCGTTTGGGTTTAAATTTAAACTGCTCCCATAAACTTTGTTGGTTGAGAGAGAGGACCCTACCACAAAACTCACACTCCGATATACACGTCAAAAGTTTACCACCCTTTTTTTTATGGCAAACCTAACTAAACAACTGCAATTTTAAAGAAATTTGTCAATAAAATTGTAATAATTACTTTAAAGATAATTTTTTTATATTTCATATCCAGATTTTTTTTTTACTGAATTATGAAAGTTAAAAAAAAAAAATAATAATAATGACCTATTTAAATTACCTACAAAATTAATATGAACCTACAAATTTTTCTTCTAAATATAGCTCGAGAGTAATTATGCATAGCATTTACATGCATTGTTGATTATCTCGCTGAACAAATTACATCGTTATTATGGTACATAATTATTTACTGCCAGTGAACTAGTTCTACAGTCCATAGTACCGGAAGTAACTAACTGTACACCGTACATATTATCTACTTTTTTTTTCTTTTCTTTTTTTTTTTTTTATGGGCTCATTTACTTTTATACATACATGCACAAAAGACATTAATTTATTATATATACATATATATATTTTTTTTTTAAGGATAAAAATATATACAGTTAATTTATTTTTTACCTTCTCTTCCTACTGTAAAAGGAATATTGGCGATCGTATCATTTAGTTGTGAGTTCATCGGAAATATAATTTTGCGGTCCCTAAATTTAAAAAAAAAAAAAATCGCTAAATAGTTAATGATCTGAATATGTATGTGTGTGTTTGAATAAAACGCAAAAATTTCCGTCAAAAATCCATCAACCGGAAGTGTGCAACTTTAAGGAACAATTTATTTTTCAGTTTTCACAATTTTTTTGTGACTTCGTAAAGGGGAATAGGTTAACCGTTAGTACGAATTTACAGAATAGGTTTCGTTTGATTTTTGAATTTATCTCGAAAACTGCTTCAAATATATATATATATATTTTTTTTTAACTTGAATGCTAACTGCACAAATATAAAATCTTATCAATTTAATTTTAAGAAAAGTATCTGGAAAAATTGTTTTAGTAGATTCATTTTTAGGGGAGTTAAGTCTTAAAAATTTTAAATTGCACAACCATTATTAGCAGCGCTATCATCGGATCAACTATTTAGCCACCATATTCACTACTGATCTTAAAATTAAATCCAGTTTAAGCCTGAGGAGAAATGACAGACTGAAGTTGCAGAGTGTTTGTGTGATGGGGTTGTTTTCTGGATTACTGTGTGTACAATTGTTTATGTGTAGCCCTTATTTTATACCTTTGGAAAACTTCCCCTACACTAAGAGTTGAGGTAGGCGGATTCTGATTTCTCTAATAGTGAAGAATTTGAATAGCTTGTCGTAGACAGATGCGCAACGCCTCATAGAGCGGATTATCATATGATTGAGATTTGTGGTTGCAGGCAATCTCATTACAATACATCTGGTTAAAAAAATTCACCTTTCCTCATATTTGTTGCAACTTCCAGGCCAATCTTTACTGTTTAGATCCAGAAATATTATAAGATATTATTATGTTTCACTTCTTATTTATAAAAATAGTTGACATTAAATTATTTAAACAAGAATATTTTTTTAACATACTTATACTAAAATTATATGAGTGTGTACTAGTTTTTGGAACTGATAAATAGAATAATTATCTGACATTAGTGTTACTTTTTTTTCTTGTTTCTATATTCACCAGACTATAAACTTTTCCTTTTTCCCCCTGACAAACATTTCATTGTTTGGAACCAACTAATTACCTTATTGTTCATTATAATTTCTATATTTATATCGTTATATGGAGTATTTAGAAAATTCCTACAATTAACTCTTCATACCATTGTTCTTATTAATCAAGTTTTTTTTATCGTTTCTAGTATTAATTCTTGCCTGCATACTGCACTCAGTATTCTATTCTAATTTATCTCTCTTTTATTACCTCTATTTTACCATCTGCAGGGATACTGAATTATTCATGAACCTGACAATATAAGTTTCAAACCCTCGCATTAAAATAATGAAGAATAACGAATTAATAATAATATAATTATTAATTTTTTCTCATTTCTATTTTATATCACAGTTTGAGGGAAGTATCGCAATCTTTTAAATGTTTACTTTCTCACTGACTGCAGTAAGAGGAAGTGAAGTATTATGATTGTGTCAAATTTTCGATATTGAGTTTTCCACCGGAACTGTTCGTTTTCAGGTCCCTGAGTCGGAAATCGGTTAAAATTGGTCCCCCTCTCTTATTACTATATATATATATATATGTATGTGTCTCATGACCACTGTACTAAAACTAAAACATTGAAGAAAGTTCAAACTGGAAATTCCCGTATCGTTACCACCATGGGATCCGGTAGAAAGAATTTTTTATCCGGTAAAATACTGTAACGTTTTTCCCTCTAAACTAGCTACTGCAGCTAGTTTTAAGTGGGTTCGTATAGATAAAACACTCTAAACTTCAATAAAGAAAACACCAATTTATTGTTATACACAATAAATTACAAAATACAACACTTAATAATAATTACTTCACAGTTTAAACCACAAAAGTTCACTTTGATAATTTTTTATACACTTTCCATAAACGTACACGTCGTTTGTAACTAAAAAAAAAACTCTCTCAACTCTCTGCGGTCCCACTATTTATACCGGTGGAGAATCTTCTAGAATCTTCTCAATCTTTCCAGGAAGAACTAGAGCGCGTCGCCAGCGCTTCCTAGCGGCCACTAAGAGAACTTGAGGTTCCTACTTCCTCTCCTAGATGGCGCCACTGCGTTCAATACCATCATCAGAAATACCAACTTTAGTCAATGGATCTTTCAGTTTTTTTTTTTGCGATTTTGTTGACAACGACTTCAAAGATTTTCAGTTAAAGTAAGCACATCAACTACACATATAAAGAGAGATATAAACTTTTATTTGAAACATTTCTCTGGGAAAATTCATTTAAGGGGAAAACTTTTGGCGGTAGGATGGGGGGATTATGCTTTCCTCTAAAGTAATTATTTCAATATATTATATGATTTTATCATCTAAATAATATTAAATAGAATTAAATATTTTGCCAAAATTCCGAGTTTGAAGAAAAAAATCGGTTTACCGGAAGTGCATGTTCAATGTCTAGTTTTTTTTTTTCAGCTTTCTGAGATTTTAAGGGGTGGTGGGGGACTGGGGCGAAGTTATGTTTTCCTCTAGTGTTATTTTAGTTTATTGTTCAAATTCTATCATCTAAATAATTTCTTAGTTTGGCTGGTAGTGCGTTTTTACTAAACAATTATTTCAGTTTTCGACGTTTTAATTTATAAAAAAGTACCGAAAAATACCAAAACTATGTAAATTGCAGTAATAGAAATAGATGGCGGTGGTGGGGGATGATCTAAAGTTTTGATACATTGTCTTATAATGATGTTTTTCCAATTGGTTGGAACCTATCGTAATTTTATTTGTACATACATATATTCTAAGTACGCCTTTAGACAACATATTTAGAGGTCATTCTACGTCACTCTCACTCACTCAACAAATCACCAAATAATGATAATACTTAACTATAAAATAATATATATATATATATATATTTATTTACTTTACAATAATACAAGCCTGTCTACAATAATAATTATTAATTGTTTATTACATAAAATTTATTTAGTGTCTCACTCATAATAAAAAGATTATTTATTCAATATTGATATTTTCTTCAAATTAATAATTTATTAATCTGAAAAAAATATTATTGAATTGTGTGTGATTTTATGATTTTTTTAATATTATAAATATTTTCGTAATAAAAACTATGAAGTATTTGTTTAAAGTAGGTCATAAACTATCAAGTTTTCCATTATCTAAAAACAAAGAACTAGAACAATTTTTTTTTTTTTAATTGTTTTAGCAATTTATTTATGAAAAACACTTCGATTCTTAAAGAAAATAATAAAAATTCTAGGTTTTATGTAATTATATTTTTAATCTTTTATTTGTTACTTTTTCTTCATAACCTAATTTATAGACAATTCCCCCCTCCACCAATCTACAGTGTTTTTTTATATAATTAAGTACTACTTACAACTTACTTTCCATTCAGAGCATCAGAGACATTTTCCGTGGTACCCTGCTTCATTTTGTGGTCATCGACCGATTTCGAGCGTTCGCCCATTTTCAGGATGCTTTTGTCAGACAGTGTGATACTACTACACATATTAAGCTTTACTAAGCATATTTTATAATATTTATAACTATGTAATATATATATATATGTATATATTATACTATATATATTACAGTACATACATATACCATATAACCCATTCACCTACACTCTATAAACGCACGCATATTTTTTTTTTTTTACCTAAAAACTAAAGGTGTAAATGTTAAGTACTATTGGTCCGTGTCTACTTGGCTTGTAATTGCGTTTTATTGTTGTGGGAAGAGTGTTTTGAATAATGGTTCATTGGCAAATTTTGTCTGTTCGTTTATTAAGTTTTGTGTCTTGTGTTTATATATTTCGAGTTGTTCTATTACGTCGAGTCGTCGTCCTTTGTGGCCAGAATGTATTTAGCTTCATCGTGGTCATGATGTCATCGGGTTTGTGTTTGTTTGTTTTTAGGTGATTGGGGCATAATTTGAGTCGACTTTGTTGTACTTGTATGATCTGATATGTTCGGTAAATCGTTTCCTAACTTTTCTGCCTGTCTGTCCCACGTAAATGTTGTCACAGTCCTTATGCGTATTTATGCTTATGCTTATGCGTATTTAATTTTTATTATGTTAATCGCTTAATTTTAAATTGTGTTAGCTTGAAATCGTTATTTAATTTAATTTTTTAAGTTATTCTGATTATTTAATTGTCAAGTGAATCTCCCTCCAACAACAGGGGTTTAAAAATTAGACCCCCACGTGTTGTTTCCATTTTAAGGAAAATTTATCCCTTTAACAACCCAAACACGTGTTCCTTTCCCACCCAGCGACCATGACCTTAGGTCCCTTTGACCTAGTTTAAGAGTTTAGTTTTTAAAATACAATTAAAAAGACCATTCAGTGTATAAACTGAATTTGCTCTGTGCAAGTATGTGTTTATCACACTTCTGACAAAAGCATCGTGAAGATGGGCGAACGCCCGAAACCGGTCGATGACCACAAAATGAAGCAGGCTACCTCGGAAAATGTTTATGATGCTTTCCAACTCTGCGGAACCAACCACCAAAACAACTACTTTTCATTCTGTGGAAATTCTTAATTATTAAAATGATTCCTAAACCCTACAAACCTCATCATCTTCGAACTCTTACCATTCTATAATTCTCCTACCTTTAATAGGAAAAATTCTAGAAAAGCTTCTTCTTAAATGTCTCTAATAATTCTCAAAACATTTTACCTCACCATCAGTTGGGATTCCGCTCATTTCATCTACTTTTCCACCTTATGTCATCTTGTAGTAGATCTCATTTTCTTTCTTTTTTTCTCTCTCGATATTGAGATAGATTATCCGGAAGCTCAAAGAAATTCTTCCTTATGTTTACTATCTAATTATAATTGTTTTATCCTCTCCAACAGAAATTTCTGCATCCTTAAAAAACAATATATTCTTCTTTTTATGCTGTGGAGGCTGGAGTCCCTCAGGATAATATTTTTTTAACCCCCAATACTTTTCATTATTTACATTTTCGACATTCTTACACACCATGCACACTTTTATTTTCACTTATGCAGAAGTGACCCTAGCCATTCTTGGTCCACATATTGATTCTGTACAATCCATCCGTGCGTATATTGCAGCACCATTTACTTACTCTCTTCTTGAGCATTAGTTTGTGAAATGGAAAATAATAGTAAATTTAAAAAATGCTAAAAATCTACCATTCTTCGCCGAATCATCTGCCCACCTGTATTATTTATATAAGACTGCACTTTTTTTTGCATAGATACAGTACAGTACCATGGACTCTACATTGACAAGCGACTGACGTGGAATTAAACAAAAAAAAACATTATCACTTATTAACACGACTACTTGCTTACAAACGATCAAAATTGACATTAAACAAATGATATAGCAGTTAATAACAATTAAACAATAACAGTTGTACAAAATTATAAAAATTTGTTTCAAAGAAACATTTATTTATAAAATCGAGTGACTGGGCAAACAAATATAATACTACAAAGTACTTGTTCTTGTGAGGGATTGGGAGAAGGCGGAACTATTCCTCGAGGGCAAATCAACCAACTCCCGCCCACCTTAAAAGAAATGTTTGGAATAATCTATATCTTCCCTGCTAACACACGACCCCCATGAGTCCATTCCTCAGCACGTGAGCGTAGAGCAAGCTCTGCCGGGCTGACTCACGTTCCCTGTTAGAAACTCCTACTTAAAGACCAAGAATGGTCACTGACCCGACCTTGGGCAGGCAAGCCTGTCCATAAGCCTACGGTTTTGCAACACTCTCCTGACAAGGCCGGGACTTTGCCCTGCCATTTAGATGAAGCGGGTATTCCCAAAATACTACAAAGTACAGATATAAAACGCACTTCTGAAATCTATCTGATCTTACGGACTCGAACTATGGAGGGGGGGATAGTCAAGCATACTAATATCTACCGCCTACAATCCTTATAGTCCAAAATTCTTCACCAAATAATTCTTCACCAATTTCCATACTATGTCACCAATAAAATCATCCATAATGATCTGAAAGTACTATTTATTAAAGACCTTCATTTCAACTCGCTATAAAAATTTTCATTTTCTCCTCTCTGGTAATCCTAACCTTCTAATTCATCACCTCACAAACTTTGTACCTTCCCGACAACCTCACTTGACGTCGCAAGCATGCTGCCGCACGATTTTCTCAATGATATAGGTCATTAAATAAATAATGTATTTGGAGAGTCACCATTGGGATGATGACTCCTCTCATGTCTCCTTTGTCATATTATTTACTTGTCGCAGAAGCCTTGCTCTTGTAGTTGCTGCAATTTACGTGATTTAAATGACAAATTTTAACTAATCGTTTGCTTGTCTTCAGTTGTAATTCAATTGGAGTACCTTAATAAAATGACATTTTTGAGGCAAGCCTCCATTTATCCCTCCTCCAATTTTTTTTTTTAAATTAAATGAAATTTCTTGGAATAAAGTTTTAAACAAAAATATTAGATCACTGTCTTCATAGTTAGTGTAATATATTTAATGAAATGCGTCGAGATTTTTATGAATAAAATCGTAGAATACTGAAATAACTTCAGTAAAAAATGCATTTCCATTTTCTTCAAACTCGGAATTTTTGACAACATATATAATTCTGAAATTTTATCCGTCGTAGCATGCATATTTTTTTTTATGCTAAGTGGTTTTGAATTTTCATCCATGGTTTTTAGAGTAAAGGCTAATCAAGTTCGTGTTAGGCCTGAGTTGACTTCAGTTTAATATTTCTGTTAAGCATTACACTTGATTGATAGTGTATGACAGAAACATTAAGATGAAGTCAACTCTCTACACGAACTTGAATTGAATAGCCTTACTCTAACGATGGATGAAATTTCGAAACTGGTTTGGAACATAAAAAATATGCATTCTACGACGGATAAAATCACTGATTCGATTAAGTTTACAATTTGTATAGCATGTCAACCAAAAATAGTTGCGCATCTGTGAACACGCTCAAGATCTAGAATGCCCAAAGTGCACAGAGACTGCTCCACCAAGGCCCATCAGTATAGGAGACGACGACGTCCATGACGCGCCTCCACCGAAGAGGCCACGAGTGGAGATGATGAAGCGGGATCTGTTCAATCTTTGGAGCTTGTTGAAGACACAGCTTCAAAGTCCTCAGGACTTTGAAGCTGGTGCATATTCCGGATGTCTTACAAGAGACGCCGATATGTTTGATGGAGTCTACCAGCCAAACATCGACGATTTGGGAGACATTCCTGGAATTTCTTGGGAGTGCATACGCTTCAATGGAGGAAACGGACACCTCATATATCAAACCGTTCGTGGATTGCGTGGACGGCTCATTGTCCACCACATCCTTTCCCACAAAAGGAAAATTTTAAACTTGAAAGCTTTGTTGAAGCTTTCAATTTTGAAATATTCCAAAAGAGTGTCCGACCAACAATCAACCCCTCCTGCTCGTATGGTTCCACTCCTGCAGACATGCTCATATCCACATCATCCATGGCTGTTCCTATAGCAACAGATCCCATTCATTCATCCCGTTCGTAGATTTTTCGTTTTTGAGATATTAGGTACATTTACACGGGGAGGTTTTTCGACTCTTTTGGAGCGTACGCTCCAAATGTGTATGCTAAAACTGCCTGTGTGAAATGCTCGCTCTTAAAACATGCTCGGAGCGCCCAAGAAGTGCTGGTGCTGGTCTCATAAAACTTTTTTCCACCTTGGTGGAAATTCCACACGCGTCTCAAAATCCTTTAAATTGTGCACGTGTTATTGGACTTCACGCTCCATACCTACAGTCTGATGTGCCGGTAGCGCGCGTTCACCCATTTTTTTTTGCATCACAATCCAAGCGCCGCGTTCGAGCGTGACACTCCTGGGAGTGCAAGAGGGAGTGGAATTAGTCGGCATGTTACAACCGACAGATCAGATTGAGAGCATTCATGGGTAAACGAGGATATTTCTGTTCTCGCGGTTCCTTTTGATGTTAAAACCGACCGAAGATTGGACGCGCATTCATGTAACCGAGGATATTTGGTCCTCTTGTTCCTTTCTTTCCGTCTATGACACACACTCACACCCCTCACAAATACAGATCATTTGTTAAAAAAAAAAATTTTTTTTGTCCTCAGGCGACTTGAAAACATGTAATTATAAAATAATCACTGTAACAGTGTTGGTGTATTTATTTTTTCGATTTTGATAGATCTCTGCAACAGTATTCACTGGATTTTCGGATTTATTTATTTATTTTTTTTAACAAGCAAAATTTTACTTTACAATATTGTTTGTAAAGTAATGCTTTAAATTATGGACTGACTGACTATAAATGCTATAAATATGACTGATTTTAATTTCTGCGTATTATTGACGTTATTGTGCGCACAGTGAAGGATGATTTAATTTATCATTTTATGATTAAAATATTTATGATTACTCATAAATAATTACTGTGCAGAAAAAAAGAATGAAATTGTTGTTCGTCTATCTCTGTGTGTAAAATAAAAAAAAAAAAAAAAAAAGATAAAGAATTATATGTATTGTTCTTATGTTTATGTTGTTAATCAGGTCAGACTTTCCGGTCCCCAGTTTTAATTTTCTTTTATTTTTTTGATTTTGAAAAAAACAAAAACCTTATTACACTTATCATAAAAAATTATGATAAATTGCAAAACCTAAAGCGTTTAGCTGCATTAACTAATTGTATGTAATATATTATAAAACTATTTTTTGTATTAACATTTAAGTATGTTAAAATGGAGTCATCGGGGAAAAAAAAAAAAAAAATCAAGATTAATATATACTTTAAAAAGAATGAAATAATCCTACTTATGAAAAAAATAAATTAGATCTGAAACAAGGGGGAAAATTAAAACAAAAAAAAAAAAATCTGGTGGTGAAGCAACATTCAACTTTCTTTACTACCGTCTCAAAATTATAATATTTTACAAATTTTATAGTAGTGTACCAAATTTAAAGAAATTCGCGAAAATGTTCAGTAAAAGCGCACTTCCGGTTTACTAATTCTCATGAAACTCGAAAAATTTGGCCATCTATTTATTTCTAATTAATTTTGTTTGGATGATAGAATTGTTATAAATCAACTATGATAGCACTTTACAGAAAAACATAACCCCACCCCCTCCCCTAAAAGTGCCCTTACGTGAATTTTTCCCAGAGAAATGTTTCAAAATTAAAGTTGTTACATCTTTGAATGTGTAGTTTATATAAGAACTTTCAAGAAAATCTTCGGAGCCATTTTAGAGAAAATCGCGAAATAGTGAAAAAAAAAATCATTTAGTAAAAGTGGTCAACCGACTTTTTTTTCAAACTAAGGGATTTCAACAACATATTTAATTCTCATTAACATTATTTAGATGACAGAATTGTATAATAAACTGAGATAGCACTTTAGAGGAAGCTGCAACCCCATCCCTCCCTCAAAAGTACCCTTAAATGAATTTTCCCAGAGAAATGTTTCAAATAAAAGTTGTAGCTTTTTAGGTATGTGTAGTTGATGTAACAAGATTGTGAAGCAGTTTTTGAGAAAATCGCAAAAAAAGTAAAAAAAATAAAAATAAAATAAAACTAGTAAAGTGGTACTTCCGGTTGAGGAATTTTGGCTGATAACGTACTGTCAGATCCCCATGGTGATAGTTAAACGGAATATCAAGTTTGAACTTTCTACGGTTATTCGTTTTTGAGCTATGCTGTTCACATAGCATGCTACACACACACATACACACCATTTTCTAAAAACCCACTTTTTTGGACTCAGGGGACCTCAAAATGGATATTTCCGGTGAAAATTCTATATCGAAAATTTGACACGATTACAATTACTTCCTCTTACTTAGGAGTAAGAGAAAGCAAAAAATAATAATTTGACAGCCATATTTATAGGGATAAAAATAATAGGGAAACAAAACAATGACAACAGGTGAAATAGGAGAAAGTAAAAATAAAAGCAATACGAAGATAAAGTAGAATGATCAAGTAGAAAAACATGAAAAGTGATTAGAATTAAATCTTTAGTTAAATGTTGTTTTTTTTTTTTGTAAAGTGCTGTTTCATTTGAATATACGATTCTCTCTTCTATTAATTAAATAATAAATTATTATTAATAATTGTTAATTAAATAAATATTAATTAATTATAATTCTCTCTTAAATTAATTACAATTAATAATATTCGTAGCATAATAAATAGTTTATAGTTTTATAAATTATGAGAGAATTCATTGTTATTTTCTCGCATGAAAAAATTAATTATTACAGGTTATTAAAAATTTAAATTATTCATAATAAATAATTATATTTAATAGAAGTATTTTATAAATATTATTAGAGAAAAAAATGAATATAATTATAATTATATTTATATTTATGAATTAATAATTCTTAATTATAAATATAATTATAATTAAGAACGGTTATTCCCAACCGTTGCTTAATTATAATTAACATACAATTCTCATTTCTTATGATAAACTAATTGATGCATTCATATGCATTGTTTTTTTTCTTATTTCTTAACGATTACTATTTAGTAATAAAGAATTTATGATTATTTTATAAGTTTATTAATTGTGCTAGTTATTACTTTCAAACAAAAGTATATAATACAAATTCTTTATTATCAAATTCTTTATTGTTTCATTGTTGAATAAAAGTTTACACAATTAGCATAGTTATAGTGGCGTGATCAAATTTATCAGGAAGGAAATGACGGATGTCCACTACATTGTCACTTGAATAAAACATTTCGTCATGAAGACATAAAAAAAAAAAAACACCTTGTTTTTATTTTTTTTTTTATTTGTTTTTTTTTTTATAATTAATTTTAATCAATCCAAATGATTAATATGAATTTCAAAAATACTTTTAATCTTTAACTATAAATTACTACATAATCGAATTACCTTCTCTTATGATGGTAACATGTATATATATTAATATGGCACCAACATTTTTTTATGAAACCACTTAACTGCTGTAAAATTTGCTGATTATGTGTTAATGATCGCATCGTCCTGTCATGATTGAAGATATTAATTACTACGGAATGCGAAATCGGTAACTATGACCAAGATAATGACAGACAGTGATAAAAATCAACATCAGTGTCATCACTATTTTATTACAAGAAGATTAATGACATACCTAGGCTAATTGATGTTTTTTCGGTGTAGAACTGGAAAGCTATATACTACGTAGTAAGAGAATAGCAAGCACTAGTAGCTCCGTCTAAATATTGGTTGCTGAAATATATTTTGAAGAACCATGTGAAAACTTGACTAAAAAGTTTGGTATTTAATAGCTCTATATATATTAGACAATGACTTCTGGGCTCACAGACATAGTCTCAAACCAAAATACAAGAAACTAAGAAGGTGTGTGGTAGGGATACAGAGTAGCATGATCGGAATAAAAATACCAGACAAAGATAGGAACGGCAAGTCTGAGAAAGAAAACTGGAGTGAAGAAGGCAGTTTAAAAGTAATTTAGAAAACATAGAAAAATCTGGTGTAAAACACTCACACAACTTTCTCTTATTCCATTTCTCAAAATTATAATTGGCAAATTTTATAGTATGAATAACAAATTTAATGAAATTTCGGCCAACTGACAAAAAAACACTGTTCACAAAGCGCCTTCTTCGCCGGTTTACACTCCAAAGTTTCCTTTCTCCTGAAAACTACTTACTCAAATTGTTGGGCCCCTTTTCTTTTCCTCAATTTCCTTTTTTAAGGATGATCGACACTGTTATCACTATAATAGCACTTTATAGAAAAACATAACCCACCCCTCCCCTAAAAGTCCCGCTTAAATGAATTTTCCAGAGAAATGTTTTAAAATACGAAGTTGTAGATCCTTTGTAGTTGTAGTTGATAACAAGTTTTACAGAAAATCGTTGAGCTATTTTTTAACTTTCTCTCTACGGGTTTTCGTTTTGAGCTTGCCGGTTACACCAAACACATACACACACAACAGAACCATTTTTTAAAAAGCACTCTTTCATTCTCAGGGAACCTCAAAACGGATATTTCTCGATATCGAAACGATTACAATACTTCCTCTTACTAGGAGTAAGAGAAAGTATAACCTACATGTGGCTCTCGAGTTTTTTAATCAAGAAAACTGCGTTACAATCTACAATACATCTTTCTTCATTATAATTTAAAAAATGAAGAAAAAGAAATTAAGTTGAGCCTCAAAAAGGAAAGAAAACAAACATACTGCAATACATTCTTAGATCCGTAAAAAATATTGCCGTGCAAAAAAAAAATGACTGATAGAAGTCTGATTGACGTAGGCGTGTATATCTTTGTACTGTTTTGACCGAGGAAGTATTGTAGTATTTTAAAGTCACATGACATCCTCCCCACTTATTAAACTTGTCCGGTACCCCTCCTACCCCATACAAGGATGTATTATAATTTCTTGAGTTTTGTCTAGCATTAACGTCAGTCTGTTGCCAACGCCAGTGTTGAGTGTAACCGCAGTTTATAATATTTTAAAGTATAGGTTTTTCCCGGTAAGATTTTTTTTAAAACTTTTCATTATTATTCTTTTTTAAATGATTCTTTTCTTCAAGTCTACGTTATATTTATAATAAGGCCTTATCTAAAATGATAGTGTGCTCCTGGCCTTTTCTTATCATTTAGTTTTTATTTCCCCGTACACGTTCTTTCTTATCAAAAGATTTAATGCCCTTTTGTACATTAATCATGATAGATAAGTGATTAATAAATAAAATAAAACTCTCGTACTTTGTACATCCTAGAGTCACCCCACTTGAACAGACTTTTTTTTTTTCCTTCTTTGTTTTAATCGTTTTTCATTTGAATAGATCAAAAGTGAATAAAAAAAAACGTAATAAAACTTGTAAATATAATTTTTCTTGAGAAGTGACGAATGGCTTTCAAGGACGATCAGTAGCAAATAGTACTTAGAAAATAGGAATAGTAAAATCTGTTTTCAATCAAGAGTGCTTGATAGACAATAAGAGTTGGGTGATCAAAGTGTTCCACAACTTACACTTTGTAATTTACAGTATTTTTTTTTTTGTTTTTAATTTTATTTTTTGAAAATAATTCTGAATTGATCAGATTTAGTGTCATACTTTTAAAACTAATTTTAATTTTTTTTTTTTATAATTTCAAAAAGGATTATTTTACATAAAATATGTAATTAAAATCTATCAAGGCATTTGAGATTGATTTCTTCATTTTATTTTTATTTATTTATTATTTTATTATTATTATTTTTTTTTTTAATAATAATTATTTGGAGTAACAGCCATTTACGAATTTGGCACTAACTCATAGAATGCGTTCTACTTTAAGATACCCTTCGAGAAGGACATTTTCTTGCATTTAAATTTTTCTCCATTGCTATAATCCAAGCAATTAAATTAATATGAATGCAATTTGATTTGTTTAATATTGATTAATTAATTAATTTTTTTTTTTTTTTTTACAGAAAAATGGAGAACGTTTGGGTGGAAAGTGCTATTGGTGCTATAAAAGCTTTGGCTTTCGTATGTGACATTATAACTTATCCGGTGTACCTAATACTACAAAGACCTTGGGAAAAGAAACAATTATCACGAAGAGTTAAGGTAATCAATCATTCCACAAATATATTAATGCAAATAATTATATTTATTTTAAATATTCATATATAGATATATATATTATAATTTAACACAAATATTTGTAAAGATAATCTTTGGACTGCGTTAAGATTATTTTTTTTTTTTTGTTTTTTTGTTTAAATAGTTAATGTCTATATATTAAGGTTCTTTAAGTGAACAGAGGTCAGTTTAATATCCTACTCAACTGAATCATTCCTTATCGTTAAACTTCTTTAAATTTTATATTTGAACAGTATTAATTAAAATTCAATTAATTTTAAAATTGTTTAAAAATAATATTAATGTTAATAATAATAGTAATGACAATTTTGTCCATAGTTTTTGAAATATTCATTTTTGAAATTACGTGGTTTAAAAAACTACGTGTTACAATTTTACTATTTCCTCTCAGAGCAACCATTTAACTCGTGACAAATTTTGGAAAATCAGTTTTTTACTGGAAATACAAATTTTGAATTTCTCCCGCTCGAAAAAAAAAAAAAAATTCAAACAGTATCTGTCATGTGACAGTTGCAACGTGCCTAGAATAAGTTTTGCAACAACCCCACAACCCCATCCTGCCCCCGTACTCTGCTATGAAGTAACGTTCTCTTTTTATCAAATAGGTGCCTCCCAAAAAATAGTAATCTACGTTAAAAAAAAAAAAAAAAATAGGTATGTATGCAAGTTCAGCGTAACACAAAAACAAAAAAATCTCAGATTTCACTCAAAATACCCCACCAGAATGTTTGGCAACTTTATTGAATGGCTTACTGAGATGGCTACCATTTGAAGCATTTTTTCCCCAGGAAAATTGGTCTTATAAGGATTCTGGGCAATCTCAGATTGAGATATTTTAAATGCAACTGTTGATTTTGGCACGGTCTAATTAGGCTATAATCATAACAGGGACAACTTCGTATTAATTGCTCTAAAAGAATGTCGTATGAGTGTTAGACACCAGATTTACCATTATACAGTGTCCCCCCCAGATGATTACAAAAATAATCATTTTACTTTCATTTGCTTCTGGTAAGAAAGAGGAAGTGTTTTGCGATCGTGTCAAATTCTCAAAGTTGAGTTTTACCGGAAATACGTGTCTTGAGCTTCCTCTCTGAGTATGAAAAAAATGTTATTGGCGAATGGTAGGTATGTGTTTATCTCTCTCTTTGTCCGTCTGTCTGTGTGTATTAACAAAATATTTCAGAAAAGGAAAAAATTACAGGAAGCTCAAACTTGGTGTTCCAATAATTAGGTATTATTACCGCAACAGACACGAAAATTTCGGGCAAAATCTATCAACCGGATTTCACGAAAACTGCGCCTACGATTATCCTTAAACTTCCATATCCTACCTATTATCTACATATATATAAATAAATACCTATCACTTTTATTTGAAACATTTTCTTGGGAAAATTGATTTTTGGGAGCTTCTGGGGGGGAACAGCAACGTTAAGCTATCCCCTGAAGTAGTACCACTTCAGTGCAATTTATGGTTCTATCACCTATATAAATATTCTACTGCTTACTGTAAAAGTATGACTGTATGACTGCATTTCTAAATTTGAAGCAAACCGGTTAACCGGAAATGCCACTCAAGAAATAGCTGTGAGTTTTCTTGAAATGGCTACGATTTTTTTTTTTACTTTGAATACTTTAATTGCACAGACAAAAACGTATTATTACTTTTATCTGAAACTTTTTTCCGAAAAAATTGCTTTTAAATCTGTGACGTTACATTTTAAATGATAAATTTGGTTGTGCAATGTTTTGGCGCTATCTATTGGAATATAGTGTAAACACATTGAATAATCTACCTGGCATCTAGGCCAACCAATACGTCCACCTCTACTCTATCCCACCACCTCTATACTTTTTTTTTTAATGGCGCTACCACCCGCTAGAGCGGGTGTTGGCCTCCGCCAACATAACTCGCATAGTTCCACTATCTTGCGCTGCCATTCTCCAGCTACGCATTCGTGCATCCTCATTGTCGCCATCCAACCAACATAATTTCGCCCTTTCTTTCCTGCGTGTTGCATAAACACGTTCATCTAGCACGCTACGAGGACCTTGGCTAGGGTCCATCCTGGCTATATGTCCAGCCCAATTTGATAAGGCTCACTATGTCTGCCTCTTTATAGATGGCCTTCAGTTCATCATTTGTCCTTCGTCTCCATGTCTGACCATCTAGTTTGGCTCCATAAATTTTCCGAAGGACTTTTCTTTCAAAAGTGCAAAGGGTGATCTCATCCGCCTTCCTTAATGTCCAACATTCTGAGGCATATGTCAGGTCCGGACGTACAAGTATTTTGTAGATCGTCCGTCTCGTGATTAGATAACAATTGTAGAAGTGTTGGCCCAGTTACGAAATGATCTGATGTATCTCTTAGTTGGCTGATCGGCCGGGGGTATCATAAGAAAAACACTAAAAAAATTTTTTTAAAGTGTTTTTTATTAATGGCCCGACGTTTCGACAAACATTGTTTGTCTTCTTCAGGGGCTATCTATAAAGAAAAAATATACATAAGAATCTAGCTAGCATTAACAGAACAAAAACAAAAACAAAAATGGTAATGGAAAACTAAAAACAAATTACACAGGTAAATACAGAATTTGTGTGCTCATACATGTTCAATTATGACTGTGGTCTATGAGTGTACTACCAGTGAAAGGTTAGGAAAGGAACACCGGTGAAAGTATAGGTGGGAGGGGTGAAGTACCGTTAGGTATTGTTGGAGTGAAAGGACTAAGAAGCAGGGCAAAAATAATGAACAAGTATATTTTTATTAAAAATATATATATGTAATTTTTAATAAATAAGAATTTTAAGCTACTTGGAATATGGATCAGATTAATGGGAATAGTCTTCACCCCTCCCACCTCTTCTTTCACCGGTGTTCCTTTCCCAACCTTTCACTGGTGGTACACTCATAGACCATAGTCATAATTGAACATGTAATAGAGCACATAAATTCTGTATTTACAAGGTCTGTAATAGTTCCATAATTTTTCTATATTTACCTGTGTAATTTGTTTTTAGTTTTCCATTACCATTTTTGTTTTTGTTTTTGTTCTGTTAATGCTAGCTAGATTCTTATGTATATTTTTTCTTTATAGATAGCCCCTGAAGAAGACAAAACAATGTTTGTCGAAACGTCGGGCCATTAATAAAAAACACTTTAAAAAAAATTTTTTAGTGTTT
>JAAEAF010008025.1:0-18163 GCA_011037195.1 Triatoma infestans
CATACTAAGATGTGGTTGAGAAGTGGGGATAAAAAGTCGTCCCTTCTATTGTGTATACAGTTGTGTCTTGTGATGTTGAACACTTTGTTGGGATACAGTGTGCTATGAAGAAGTGAAGAGTGGGAAGGGTATATTACTGTGTGTGACATTGAAGTAGTGGGGAGCCGGATCGGCCAGGATGTAGGGTGGCCGTGAGCTGTTTGGTAGTAGGGGAATCAGGTCGATACACCAACATGGCTGCGTACTAGTCTTACTTTCCTGTACACCATGAACACACACGCACAAACACACACACACTTTCATACAACGCAAAACAAAACATATTGGAAGAAGTAACCGCCAAATCCGACTTGTTCATCTCGACTTAACTTGGAAAACCCGTTCACATTGATATAAACTCTTTTTGATATTGTGACATGCCACAGACTAGAAAGAATGTTTTGTGAATTCTTTTTCCAGTGTTTATAAATGCTACATTAGAATCAAATTGCATTAATAGAAATTTAATAGCTAAATACCATACAGTATCATTTCAATAAGAAAATTTTGTCAATCACTATCACAATAATTATTATTCTAGTGAAAGGATGCGCTATTTCATCTCAATTCTTTGGTAATCTTTGTGTGCATTAATATTTTATTGAGTAGGCTGACTGAGCTGCACAGCCTTTCAAGGTTGTATCCTCCAACTAAAGAGTATATTATACAATCTTCGTCACATCAATGTAAAACAATTTTCTGCTCAAAACATTTTATAATCGTACAATTTCTGCATATCTAGTTTCTACTAACATCGCGATTGAGCAGGGTTATTTCGCTTGTTCGTCGTGCTTGTGAACTTTACTAAAGAAACAAGGAGCGATATCGTCGAGATGTTGAGTGACTTCATTCGCACGAAAGTAAATATTTGGAGAAAAATTTATGGGCAAATTAAATAGATTCTATTTTGAATCATATTGTCCCAAAAATCGCTAAACAAATCAACTAGAAGAATCGGCCTTACGACTTTATCTTACAATTGAAGATTCTTGATAAACCAACTTGATATCACAGGTCTAAACAATTATTTTATCTCAATTTCTGGATGATAAAATTAGTTAAGTATTGTTTTAACTTATTAACCGTTTTAACTGACTCGAATTATTGCTTAAAACTTTTATACTAAAAATTCACGAGTCCAACAACATTGTAGAAGTATAGTATTTAAGAAATAAGCATAAAACAAGCAAATATATAAAAATCTTATGTAAAAACTCATACGATTTTTGACCTTACTGCAAATTAAAACAATTCTGACCAATTTTCCTACTGGATCAGAGATATTTTCATTTTGTGTTCATCGACCGATTTCGGGCGTTCGCCTATCATCAGGATGTTTTTTTTTGTCAGAACAGTGTGATAACATAGACTAACTTGCACAAAGCAACTTTAGTTGAAAGCAAATTTAGTTCCCTTGGGGCAAGAAATGGGGATTTGAGAGAGATTATGAGATTACGATTGGCAGTATAGGAGATGATAACCTTACGAGGCCAACGGAGTCGGGCAGCGGCATTATTCGTTGCTATTCAGATGGCTCTAGGCAGGAGGGTACTGGCCTGTCGGGGGCGGGAGCCTGGTTTCAGGAGCTGGATAAAGAGAGTTCGGTGGCCTTGGATGGCATGGCCACTGTTTTTCAGTCTGAGGTGGTGGGCATCATTGAATGCTGCCACCTGGTGGGGGAGTGGCAGGGAGAGTTCAAGGAAGTGCGGATTTTCTCGGATAGCCAAGCCGCACTAAGGGCTTTGAGTAAGCCTTGGTGGAGTTCGAAATTAGTGGGAGAATGTCGGAGGAAGCTCAACGCTTTGGCTCGGAGGGGTAAGGTGCATCTCTATTGGATACCCGGACATGCGGGAATAGAGGGCAATGAGAGGGCGGATCGGCTGGCCAGGGAGGGATCATCATTACCATTCTGTGGTCCTGAACCAGCCCTGGCCGTTACAAAGACGTTTCGCGACAAACAGATTAGACTTTGGGAGATGAGAGCTTTGGAGAAACGCTGGGGGGACACGCAGGGGTGCCTCCAAGCTAAAAGATTTATAAAGGCAGGTAAGCAGAGAATCTCGGAGTATCTCCTGTCTCTTAGTAGGACGGGTTTGAGGACCTTGGTAGGAATAGTGACTGAACACACTCGGGTGTCCAGTCACTTGTTTAACATAGGGAGGACACGGAGTCCCATTTGTCAGAATTGTGATGACGGAGTTAGGGAAACGGTGTTTCACTACTTATGTCAGTGTCCCCGTTTCGCCGGAACTAGGTTTCGTATATTTGGGAGGACACCACTCTCGCAGGATTGTCTAGGCGAGTTGGAGTATAGGGATATCTTGAGATATTGTAGATTAACCGGCAAGTTACCGGGGGAGACTAATTAAGGGGTTACGGGGGGTATCGGGGGGATAAGAGCCATATAGGCTTAGGTCCCGCGCCTTTGGGCACCCGTTTCCGATAATAATAATAATAGTTCCCTTGGGGCTAAACCATGCATTCCAATTCCTATAGTATACAATCCTTCCAACCCAAAGCACTTCGTTGAACTCATAAACGCCCCATTTTATGTTTCTAATATTCACTCTCTATACCGACTTTAATGTTCCTTTTGTATCCCAAATTAGTCAAAATACGGTTACCAAAAATTCCATGATTCCACCAGAGCCCAACCGATTCCCCCTCGTTCAGAGACTGTCAGCACCTATTATCGCACACAGCTCTCCGAGACGGCTGAAATGCCGTTGGCCTAGCAACCAACTCAGTGACCACTAAAATTTAACTAATGCTTGGGAATAACTTCACTGGCAAATATTTCCGTCTACCCGAGTACCCCTAGAGTCACTGCTAACGTATTAGCGTAAGTATACGGTTATATATATTTCCACCAACAATAATTAAAACAAAAAAGTATTATATGTAAATATAGGTGTAAATATTACAAGTTTTGATTTTTTTTAAACTTCATAAACATAAATATCAGTCAGCACAAATAAAACAATTTTTTCGGAAGATAGTTTCATATAAAATAAACAGGTTTTTGATTATACATAATGGTCAAAGGGTTTAACTTCTGTTTCACTCTGATGGAGTTTAACTTCTGTTTGTTTACTTCATCTAATTTCCAGAGGAGTCTACTTCTCTGGTCATTTCCAAATATTGAAGAAAGCCATTGGAGTAATTTTCGAAGAAATTCCAAAAACACAGAAACCTTTTCAATAAAGGCCTATTGCCCATATGTATATGTGTTGAAGGATTGCAACAGAAATTGTGTGTGTATGTGAATATATGCATGTTTGCATAAAGGAATGAATGTATGTATGAGGTATACCACGATAGCTGTGGTTAAAAAGGCATGGACTGCAAATTGTATTGTGCTACTGGGTTCGATTTCCGATCTTTGCCTTGAATTTTAATTAGGTATTAATGTGAGAAAAATATAGTAGAATTCAGAAAAAGGCTATTCCGCCACCGTCCATGATATCTGATCAATAGCAGGACATAAAGCCTCCGCCACTAATAATGGAGAACTTTTGTGACATCATCACCTTATACAAATTCTCTGTATAGAAAAATACAAAACGAAAAACTACCATATAGAGCTTATTAGTAAGCCCGAATTTCATCCCACATCAATTCTAAATTATTAATAAACGCCATGGCTGTGCTAAAAGATATCTGCGATCCCTGTATATCTACAGAAATCCATCTCAAATCGTTGCGAGTGTCTACATTTATTCAGTAGTGCAAGACTTTGTATTCTTGTGTGAGCTACTTGTTAATGGCCTCGAGGACAGCTGCATAGGAGATATTGATAAAAAAAGTTTAAGATCAGTAGCTATCGCAAAGCCCCGTTCCTTGACAACATTAGCGGCGTCTTTGCTATCTTACAAAGTAGTTAATATGGTTTACCAATGTTATATTCCTTTACAAATTGTGTGCTGACAGATTTCACCTCTATTTCCTTCAGTGTAATTTGATGCCAGAAATAAATAGTTATTTTGACTTTTTTTTTTAGAAAGGTCCATACCATAACCTTGTATGGCTAAATTTGAAACAATGATGAGTCCAGCTAAGACGAGTTATAATTATTGCCAGTGCCTATCATTGCTTAGAGAAATGACAAAACCAGCTATCTAATCCTGGATAGGTCACGTTATTTTTAACGTAACACGTGAGCGTATGGCGTGATATTTGAAACCCACTTCTTCATTACTAGCATCTTAGAAACTGTTTATTGCCTCCCTCCCCCCCAAAAAAGGAGGAAGGATGAAAAAAAGAATTGTGGAAACTTTTTTGTAATATAGAAGAAGTTATGTTTGACAAAAAAAAAATTATTTAAAATTGTGGATATTTACATACACACTCATATATATACAGAACATTTGGACGATTTTACAGGGAAATTTCAATGCAAGTGTTTGGGTTAGTTTTGAGTTTAGAAAATACCAAATCTCAACTTCGTCCAAAATTTATTTAATTGGTTCCGGAAAGAATGGAATGAAGCTTTTTTCCTTGTAGAATGCGTGATCAAAAGAAATAATAATTACCAAACTGATTGTTATAAGATGTAATACAGCTACCTGAAGTATTTTATTAGTACTCTAAGGATAGACAGATTTTTGTAAAATTTTACTTGGATAAAAGAGGAAAATGTTATGTGTAAAAGGTAACTAGTTATGTGTAAAGAAATTACTGATTGTTATCATTAAAAAAAACCAAGTTATTTTTATTTTATTCATGGTACAAGTTATTGTGCTACAAAAGTAAAGAAAGTGGAGGGAAAATACTACTATATGTTCAACTTTAATAACATTAATAGAGATATAAATGGAATGTAAATAAAACGAATTTATTTTGGTACCTACTAAATGTGGTCTCTTGCCTATTACAATGGTGTCAAGTAACGGTCTCTATTTGAATGAATAATTTTGGTTATTATTTAAATTACGTTATGTCAAAAAGTTTAAAGTCAAGGTCAGCAAATGAACTTGAACTAGGCACGTGAAATGAAAAAATTAATATAAAACTATGTCGACTTTACCTAACTCATTATATCTTTTATTTTATGATATAATTGTTCTGGTTTTAACGTACATATTTATATACATTTGATACATATTTCAATTAATTTAGAATTGTTAGATAGTTTCATAAAGTGGCTTTTAGAATAACATGTATTTTTGAAAATTAAATTCTGCAATATAAATGGGCTAGTTTAATCAGTTAACAAGCTTATTCCTCAAACTGTAGACCTTTCAAACTATCAGCTAAAACCCATCATTGGGCTTTAGAAATATGAAAATTCCTCTTTATTTTACCAGATCCCTCTTTCATGGTATACTTTATTCGTATCTATGTTTCACTAAACTCACTTTTGGTGCTAGGGGACATGCAAGAGTTTAGCGGTTGAGAAAGTAAACGAATGGACCAATAAGGTTCAAAATCTTACTACAGTGTGCCCAGGGCAGTATCAAAATCCGTTTTTACGTCCTGAGCTGGTAGGAAATCAGAGGCTTGGTGGAGGAATTACCACTGGCAAGGTAAGTTGATTAGAAGATCCTTGCAGAAGCTTAAGGTAGACCAACTAACCATAGCGTTAAAGTTATGGTGTGCTATTGGCCAGATACTGAAGGCTCAGAAAGCATAGCAGAGACCTATTGGGTCTCCCTGATAATAGTCATTGCAGATTTTACTTGACTGAGGAAGAGACACCGCTTCTGTCCTCTGCTATTTTCCAGTTCTCTGCGATTCCTCCACAGTTCTCGGCCAGAGTGAGATTCCTCCAATAGCTAGCCGAATGCCTTGATGAGCTTGATGAGTTGTGTGAAAGTGCCTCTCAGGAATCTTTAGACTTAACTATGAATACCATATTGCGTTCTGCATATTGGGTATGCGGGGTGTATACCCCGAAAACCTTGGTTCAACAATTATTCCGAAAATAGAAAATTTTACCCTACGATAAACAGACTTAGATTTAATCATAACTATTCACCTCATCACCTAGCTCGCATAGGAGTCATAATAGACCCATTCTGCTCTTGTCATCAAGTATCCATTGCCGACTCTAACCACATAGTATTAGCCTGCAAAAAGTACACACACGATAGAGATCAGATGTGAAAGGCGTTAGTACGGACTAATTGTCCACTACCACCAAATTTACCCACCATTTTGACACACAATAAAGACTATATATATTTGAATTTGTACAGGTACATAAAGACGAACAATATCACTGTGTAATAGACAATAATACACTAATATCCATACTCCCACCCAACACACAAACAAATTAGAAAAATTTTCCAACGAAATTTGTCAACGTCTGAAACAATAATAATGGCTATCTGCACGAGTACAGAAGTCCAGAAAAAAAAAATGAAGTTAACCTGGAGATTTCACAATTGATCTTTTTGGGCAATGGTGATTCTGGACCGCTGGGATCATAACGGCGCAGAATCGCTGGAAAGAAGGATCTTTATTCTATTTTAATCAAAGTATAATATCCTAAATTGTTCACCATAACAAGTTACAGGCAACCATGGAAAAGCAAATTCAAAATGGAATCATTAATTCACGCAATCTTTCTACTGTGTTCCCAGGGCAGTATCAAAATCCGTTTTTACGTCTTGAGTTTGCAGCAAATCATAGGCTTGGTGGAGGAATTACCACTGGCAAGTTAAACTGATTAGAGGATCTTTGCAGAAGCTTAAGGCAGACCAACTAACCATAGCGTTAAGTTTATGGTGTGCTGTTGGCCAGGTGCTGAAGGCTCAGAAATCATAGCATAGATCTATTGCAACTCCAATGGGCGATACTATTCCCGGTAATAGTCATTGCAGATTTTACTTGACTGAGCAAGAGACACCGCTCCTGTCCTTTGCTATAGCGTAGATCTGCCCAGAGTGAGATTCCTCCAAAAGCCATTGAATGCCTTGATGAGTTATGTGAAAGTGCCTCTCAGGAATCTTTGTGACTTAACTGTGAACACCATATTGCGTTCCGCTGTGAGCAGTGATAAACGTAAGTTA
The DNA here is from genome assembly GCA_011037195.1 of Triatoma infestans. Classification (NCBI taxonomy): domain Eukaryota; kingdom Metazoa; phylum Arthropoda; class Insecta; order Hemiptera; family Reduviidae; genus Triatoma; species Triatoma infestans. Next base: position 7,056 of record JAAEAF010008025.1, read on the forward strand.
ACCGGGAGACTTCACAATGGATCTTTTTGGGCAATGGTGATTCTGGCCCGCTGGGATCATAGGCAGTACTGATCCTAACGGCTCAGAATCGCTGGGAAGTTGGATCTTTATTCTATTTTAAATAAAATATAATATTCTAAATTGTTTACCATAACAAGTTACAGACAACCATGGAAGAACTTATTCAAAATGGAATCAGTAATTCACGCAAAATTCTCCCAAAAAAATGTTCCATCGAGGTCTTAGATATATTCCTCATCGAGGTATTAGATAATCGGAAAAAAAGAATCCATGTTCATCTTTTATTTTGAATTCTTGCAAAATTGTGACAAAATCACAATTTACATCCCACACTTCAGTAACTGGCGGATTATTTAAGAAAAGGCTACCAACTAAGTTAAAAGTTTTCTACTGCCATAGAATGGGCTACTTTTTATTCCTCAGATAGAATTGTAGCATCAAGAGTCTTGGAAATGCCAAACCGGAAATGCCTATTTTTAAGTTTAATATCGCTCTTTCACAGTTTTGACAGCTGCAAGAGGAAGTTTTGCAATTATATAAAGTTTTTGAAATTGAATTTTCAACTGAAATACATATTTTGAGGTCCAGTGAGTATAAGAAAAATTTTTTAGCTAATAGTCTCTGTGTGTATATCTGTATGTAGGTGGAGAAAATATCTCAAAAATGAAAATACGCAGAGAGCTCAAATTTTGTATTGGTTCAGGAAGTAAAAAAATTTTCTTTCAGTTTTTTCAGGAAACCGACTCCAATGATCTTAATTAAACCTCCAACGAACAATGAAGATAGATTTTTTTTAAGCAGTTCTGAGGAATATAAGCTGTGAGGTTGCAAAATTTATTGGCGCTTGTACAATTTAATTACCGTTGTCTTCTGGAATATAATATAATCTACAATAGAACTTCAATACTATTTTGCCTTGGACTAGCATGATGTACCTTCACCACCATTATCGAGGTGACCGAGTAAAAATTCACGTCAAGAGAATTGTTCAATTATATCTTAGTTTTAAATGCAATAAGAAAAAATACGTTTCATACAGAAAATAATGCCACAATAGCTTCAAAATTTAATTCCACCATATTTTATTATTATTACCATCAAAATATATAGGCCAGCTTACTTAGAGCTTTACACATAGTGATAAACTGAGGAGGAAAATTTAGAGGTCTTGATAGAGTAGGGGTTTCAGTTTTCTTGATGAGATAGGCTCGCCTATGTGGTAGTGTGATGTGTTAAGGTAATGTATTAAATGTTAAGGTAATGTATTAAATGTTAAGGTAATGTATTAAGTGTTAAGAAGAAGCTGTCTGTTAATTTGGTCATGTATGTATGTATGTCTGCAACATCAAGTTCTCTATGTATTTGGGAGTTCCTGATAAACCAGGGTGCGTTTAGTGCTCTGTTCGTAGTACTTTGTTCTGATATGTCTGTAATCGTTTAGTGTGTTGCTTGCTGTAATCCAGATGGGCAAGCATAGGTCAGAAGAGGACTGAGGAGCGTTTTATACAGTAGTGTGATGCCAGGAACGTTTGAGTAGTGTATTTCTGTTAATGAGTGGGTAGAGCTGTTTCAGTCGGATGTATGCTTGCTGCAATTTAGTGTTAACGTGTAGTCTCCAGATGTACGCCGAGATAGCGCACTCCTTGGTCCTTTTGTTTCCAAGGGACTTCTTGGTTGTTAATATGCAGTCTAGGAAAGTTCTTATTCCGAAACCGTCGCAGGGCGAAGATTTTGGCTTCAGCTTTAGTTTCAATCGCTGGAACCAGTTTGATATTGTATCTAAAGACGTCTGTAAGTCAGTGATGCTTCTGTTTAAGTCTGCATTGGAAGAAGATAGCATGGTGTCGTCTGCGTATGTGCCTAATGTCGTTGAAGGAGGTTCAGGTATGTCCGAACAGTAGAGGTTAAAAAGTATTGGGCTCATGATTGCCTCCTGGGGTAGTCCAGCGAGAAGAATTCGTCGTCTAATACTGTGCGGGCTGTTAAGTCTCACTTGGAAGGTTCTGTCTTGTAAAAAGGATCCAATAATGCGATTAAGGTAATCAGGTGCGTTTGTGTTTCTAAGTTTGTAGAATTGTCCAGAGTGCCAAAATTGTGTCAAATGCAGCTGCTACGTCTAGAAAGACAGCCGTCGTGTATTTTCTGTCCTCAAAGTTGTGTACAATGTGTTCTTTGATTCTTTTAAGTTGATTAAGTTGATATACTGGAGAATGCCTTGGTCGAAATCCGAACTGATGTGGTGGAATTGTGTTTGTGTCTGTCAAGTGTTGTAACAGTCTTTTGTAGATTAATTTTTCCCAGTATTTTAGAGAGAAAACTTAAGAGGGTTAATTCCACCATATTTAAATTTGTAAAAAAAACTAGTATGAACACTCCTCTCTTTACTACAGTTATATATGAAAAGATAAATTCTCTTTAAACCTCAAAGTTTGCTGATATATGTCGTAACATAATAATGGCGGATAGCAAGTACACAATCTACCAATAGACGATGTTAAAGAATAATTATATTGCACAGAGCCAATAATGTAAAAACATATTTGAATTTTAACGACTTCAAATTACTCAGAACCACCTAAAAATATTGATTTTGTTTTTTCAGAAAAATGTTTCAAATAATAGTGATTGATATTTCTATCAATTCAGCAAGCATATTAAGTTTAAAGAAATGAATATCGTTATAATCGTTTGCGAGAATATTCCTAAAAACTATTCTATAAAATCGATTAACAACTGGTTAATCGATTTTCTTCAAATTTGAATTTCTATCAATACTTCAGGTGTTTGTATTAATATTATATAGGATGGTAAATACATAAAGCTAACTGTTCCCCCAGAACCCCCTAAAAATCAATTTAGCAGGAAATTATTTTAATTATATAACAAAATGGAAGCAATATTTAATCCATTTACATAAACACGCCTCATTATTTGGTTCGTTTGGAAACTGGATGTGAATTGTTGAAAATTGCCGCTGTTCAAGGCTATGCTTAAGTGGTGGGTGAAATTATTGCAAATGCCCGATTTTAGGTTGTCTAGGAGCTGTTTTTTGAATATGGTCTACAGAAGGGAAGGGGTGTCAATTGATTACAATTGGAGTTTACAATAATTGAGGTCGCTATTAATAATGATCGGTGCTGATAATTTCTGGTTACAACAGGATTAGCGCACTGTTCAGTCTATCCTATCTGATACTGAGAATGAGAAATCATTGTTTGTCATTAGACATAAATCGTGCTCTCAACTCTTAGTATAATACAAATCTACAGAACTGTGGGCACACTAGGTAAGTCAGAGAATTACCTTCTACTTAGAATTAATTTTAAAAAAAATTAAATTTATATGCTAGACAACTTGTTTAAGATTTTCCATCTCTGGTAGATACTATTCGATTATGGCTAATGAGATATGTATTTTATGTAACAAAACGCCAGAATCGTTGAACGATATTTTATTTATTTGTCCTACCTTGAATTATTTAAGATTGTTAATACTTTCACGACTATGAATGTGCCGTTAGCTCACTATTAAGCGTGAATCTTCATCACATTCAAAAACTTAACAAACATTTACAAAATTACTTTTTTACACGCCATGTCACTAAGGGAACTTACAAATTAATAATTCCGTGTTATTTGTTACATTTGATTTACTCTAAAGTGCCTTTATAGTTCAAGTTTTATATAATATATATATTCTTAGCATTGTCCAGAATTATTCTTTTCAGTTTGTTTTTGTTGTTGATGAAGTGTCTTTTATTTATTTAATACATTATTAGGTAACATATTTAATTTCCTTTAATTTATTTTTTATAGTTTATTTCATTTTTGTAAAACTAAATGAGTTATGTTTTATTTTTACCTTGATTTTTGTATTCTATTTATTTTTTCATTTTTGTAAGTTATTGTACTGACCCATCTCTATTTTTGTAAAAAACTGAAGTTTAAACAAATAAATTATCTATTTATCAATTTTTTATCCATTTATTAAATTAGAAAAGAAATATAAATGGTCATGTAACACTATTAATACAAATAATTTAATAATTAAATATTCCATATCTTTAAAAAAGTGGAGCCCTAAAATATAGCACCAGTATTATTTGTAACGGAAAAATTTGTTAACAGTAACGTTCAAAATTTATATTGAAATTGTGAAACAAAAAATTGATATTTTTATTTTGCCTTTGTTTAGTTACGATACGATAAACAAGGGGGTGAACTATCAGATCTTTTGCAATAAAGAGGGAATTTCCATCTAACTTGTTATTGGTGTTCACCTGATATGAGTCTCTCTCATACAAGTGATATATATATATATATATATGCGCGTGGGATCAAAGTATGAGGCAATCGATAGAAAGAATAGTGCCCATACCTTGTTTGAGACCTGAGATCCCAAGCCTGGGTTAACAGAGCCGGTTCTCTTTTCTTTTTTTTTTTCTTTCTTTCTTGTACCTCTTCAACACTATCTTTCTCTTGCACACACATTTCTCACGCTGTCTTTCTCTCGCCCATGTTTACTTTCAACTGACTCCGTTCTTCTCAACACAAAAACCACTCAGCCACTCCTATTCACTATTCAAGTCTGCCATGTTCTCTTCATAAGATCTCTTCTTTTGCAATGGATGGAAGCAAGAAATAAAATATAGAAAAAAAAAAAAAAGGTGGATAAGGTTAGGAGGGTACGTAACGTTACTATTCACTGACAATTCTTAAATTTTTTAATCAAAACTAAATCTTACAAATCATTGGTGTGATGACAGTGTAAATGATAAATATCTCTGACTTTAGTTATTATTTATAAAAAAAACATCTGTTTACTAAAGTGTATTCTTTAAAAATACATAAAATTTACTCAGAGAAGCGTGATCCTTGGTAATAAATTGGTCTTTTTTTCTTTTTTTTCTAATAATGGGACTGCCAATAATAATTCTTGTTATTAAAGATATAGTTTAACATAGACTTTCAGTTAACGTTCTGTTTGTATACTTGTAAAATAACTCTTTTAAAATTTATTTGTATACAACAAAGTTTGTTCCAAGTCACAAAAAAAAAACAAATATATTGTGAGACCCTCATAACGATTTTCTCTAAAGCGGCCTCTCTACACGGTCAATAATATTGTCAATATCAGTATTGACAATATAACCATCAATACTCGTGCTAACCAGTCTCTATACTACACTACCTTACACGATCAAATATTATTGTCAATACTTTTGTCAATAACTGTGCTCATTATTTACTACTTATGCCACTAGGAGAGTGAATTTACGTGTTTGTACTCGTTATTGTGTTGGATTTTTTCCCCTTAAAAAATTGAATAATCGCACAAAAGCTTGCGTAGCCATTATTTTAGCGTTTGGCCACTACTCATAAAGTGAAACGCAAACAGTGGCTGAAAGAGTAGTTAAAGAAAAGGGATGAATATTCTCATTTAGTACTTTTGAAGAAAATTAACCTCTGCGACGTTGAAGATTTCAAAAACTACTTTCGAATGGATGAACCTACCATTAACAAACTGTTACAGATGGTTGATCAATTTTTGAAAAGACAGGACACAAATATGAGAGAAAGTATAAGTGTTTAGGGAAAGATTAGCCTTAACAGGTACTTGGCCACAGGAAGAAATTTTGAAGACTTGAAGTTTTCAGTCATAATGTCGTCAGCAACTATCAGCAAAGCTGCAATAGAAACCTACAAGACTTTGAAAAAAATTACAATCACCTTTAAAAAATGTATGATTGAAGTTTTATTTTAATACACTAATCTTTCCCAAGAACCTCCACTGGATCGTGTTTTGAACTGAACTATAATGAAGGGACTATGTAATTGACTATATGAAATGTTTGTTATTCAGAAAAATAAGATTAAAAAATTACAATCATCTTTAAAAAAAATGCATGATTGAAGTTTTATTTTAATACAAAAATCTTTCCAAAGTACCTTTATAAGGTATTGTATCACTGTTGTTGAGATTAGTTTCAACGTTGTATAAAACTACTGAACTGAGTATTGATGGAAATATTGGCGCTGCCCCGATACGGTCAATATCATGGTCAATATCCCCTCCAATTCTCAGAATTGATACACGAAAATCAGAAAATCTGGATTTCATCAATACCGACCGTCAATACAATTTTTTCACCTAACATGGTCACTATTATTGTCAATACTCTAAAGTATTGTCAATATTATTGACCGTGTAGAGGCCGGTTTACTGCTAATAATACAATTCATATAAAATGACAAATTTTATTAGAGACCTTTTCCATGATAGCCTGTTTCATTTTGTGGTCATCGACCGGTTTCGGGCTGCTTTCGCCCATCTTCAGGATGCGTTTTTCAGACAGTGTGACAACACATAGACTTTACACAGAGCATATTCAGTTTACACACTGAACTAACACTAAACATTTTCAAGCCATAGAAAATAAGATTTTACGCACAATCAAGCAATGTCCATAAACAAACATGACGTTACAACATACTGACCTAAATATCACTATTCGTGGATGATCTAAAACAACCACAACTTTACAAAAGGTTCCACAACAAACTATGCATACATAACCAACCTGTTCTCCCTGAGCACACCTAGGAAGCTTCTCAGTCGTTTGAAACGTGAGTGTGTAAACTGAATTTAATCTGACCAAGTCTGTGTTGTCACACTGTCTGAAAAATGCATCCTGAAGATGGGCGAACACCCGAAACCGGTCGATAACTACAAAATGAAAATGTCTCTGATGCTATTAAGGACAATGTCTCTGATGCTTTCCAGCTCTGCGGAACCAACCAGCACAACTATAAATTTTCATCCTTTGTCCTAACATTAATATAGAGTGGGTAGTATGACAAATCCCTAACCTAGGGAATATATAATGATTACATTGCAATCCAAAAGTGAATTCCAATAACACTGAACCAACTCTATATTAATATTTGAAATTTAGGTCACAAAACTCACAGAATTCCTTTGTACTCTATTAAAAAAAAAAAAAAAAAAAAAGGAATTAAACATGTTCGAGTGTTTTTTACAAAAAAATGATTTATTTTATTTTATTTTATTTATTTATGTTATTTAAAATTTGAAAAGAAAGATATATTAACAGATATTAAGTATTGTGCTGATTAAATGAATTTGACTTGAACTGGGTTGTGGGCAGTGGCCAAAAACCACGCTCCATTGACCAGGTTATTCCTCTTCCTTTGACAGACGGTCGGTCCCTTGTGGCAAGTAGCGTTTCAAACGTCAGGGAGGATTCCCAGATATGATCAGTGAGAACAGGTTGGTGATGTAGGCGTAGTTTGTTGTGGAATCTTTTGTAAAGTTTGTTGTTTTAGGTCATCCAGGAATAGTGATATTTAGATTAGTATGTTGTAACATCATGTTTGTATATGGACATAGTAAGGGACCATTGCTTGATTGTTCGTAAAATCTTATTTTCTATGGCTTGAAAATGTTTAGCGTGAGTCGGTTTGCCAGTTCATCAAAGTTGCCGTCCGTATGTCCATATTGGTCTTATTATTGGATTTGTAAAGGTTTTCGATCTACTAAACAGCTGCCGTCAACACTTTGAAACTTGCACTGGGAATCCTATCTGGCAGCTGCTCATAAAATAAAAGTCATTCATTCGAAAAGTGGTGCTCCATATAAATTTTTACTAATGCTCCAAAAATTTGATCTATTTATGTATCTTTTCCCTTATAGTATTTATTTAAAAAAGGAAAAAAAAGAAAAATATTTATTATTTAGTTTCTTGAAATATAGTTGTTACATTGACTTGATAAAGAAATGTTGCAAGTGTATAATATCCATACCAAGATAAGGTATATTTTAAGTATTAGAAACAATACACTGTCTAAGTTAAGATAAGATTTAAACTATACCAGAAGCTATAATCATTTAATAACCGTTAAACTAAGATAAAAAAAACAATGTGGCTAGCTGATTTAGTAATGAGTTAATTAAAATCATATGTAAATGAGTCATAATGTATTGTCTACAAGTATATATATATTTTGCCATTTAATAATCTAGTTAACAACATTGCAAATAAATTCTGTATCCAGATAATCATAGACTTATTGAGGTAATAATAAAATCTCTGTTATTAAATTATTTCCTTCCTATCATTCTGATATTCTATCATTTTATCATTCACATTATATGGCTATTATATATTGTGGTTTTTTAGTACTTTGGGGCTTTGTTGCAGATACAAATCAACTACAGTTATAAATTTTTTTTTTATTATCAGAATATTTTTCCTTAATAAACTGTTTCATTTTGTTGTGATTGATCGGGGTTTCCGGCCTTCTCCCATGAAAAGAGTGTCTTGATAAACAATATAATCATACCCATTCAGCAAAAATTAACCAATGATTGGATTGTATACAATCAATTGATTTGATACAATCCAATATTATATGTGATAGAAATCTTTTAAATAGAAATAAACTCTCTAACGTATATAATGAACCAAATTCTTCTTCTTCTTCTTCTGATGATGATGATGATGATGTAGGGAACCTCGAAATCTGGTCTGATTTAATAAAAAAGAAACATCCATTTATTTTCATACAAAAAAAAAATTCAGGGTTTTTGGGAAACCGGTTACAATATAGGTGACCACAATCTCATAAGACTATCATATTAAAAAATCTCGGACATATTTGTTTTTTTTTTTTGTTTTTTTTATTTATCAATTAAATATCTCTTTATTTATTTATCTGAATTTACAACACCAGGAGATTCAATAGACCCCCCTTCAACAAGTAAAGAATATGAATTGAAGTTAGAAAAGTGTAATAAAGTTTTAATTGCCACAGATAATTATAGGGAAAACAAATCACTGAAATATTTGAAAACAATTTATTTAATTGTACTTAATAACAATATTTCATATGTTTCAACCGTAGAATATAATTCATATATTAAAAATACCAACTGGAGAAACATAAAATTGAAGTTAACTCAAATTACTCAATAACAGTGTATTAGGTTGGTTATCTTTAAAGAAACACAAGTTTTTTTAGCCTTCATTTTTTTTTATTAATGATTTATTTTATTTTGATAATAAAACTCGATGTTTTCGCCGCCTGACCACGCCATTTTCAAGAGTGAAAATGATTTTTTTTTTACATATAATACATTAGTACATACAATTAAGATTTGTAAGAATTGTAACTCTCGTTAAGTTAGTTTTTTTTTATAAAAAATTGTTCATTAATATTTTAATTCGTCAAAAAAATTTTTTTGAGTATAATCTCAAAGTTATTGTATAGAAAAAACGAAAATCATTTTTTTTCTTATTTAAGGCACGTCAACATCTATGGTTATTGGCGCCCGGAGCCTTCTCAGTGCACTGCCGGCCTTCGGGCAGTGTTCTCTCGTTACAGACTCACTTTCCATCACCGGACAGTGAGCTGTTGAGGCTCCTAGGAACCCGAGTCCTCCGCGGGTAGTCCAGTACGCTAACCACTTAACTATTCCCTTGGTTGCCTTCTAGCGAAGATTGGTTAACCCTGGGTCCGTCTGGTGTGATTCCTGAGAACTATCTCCGATGCTACACGGACGGTTCCAGGATGGATGGTAGGTCTATTTTGAGACGGGAGATCATTTGGGAGCGCCTCTTGGTGAGTGGGCCACCGTTTTCCAGGCTGAGGTTTATGCAATTCTTTGCTGTATTTTGGATGAGAGGGTGCGTAACACTAATTTAAAAGGTGTTTGTATCTGCTCGGACAGCCAGGCTGCGTTGAAGGCGCTTAATTCATGTGTCTTCACTTCCAGATTGGTGTTGGAATGTTCTAGACGACTGGAAGATCTTTCTTCATTAAAGGAAGTGCTACTGGTCTGGGTTCCAGGTCATATGGGAATCTTTGGGAATGAGGAGGTGGATAGGTTTGCCAAATTAGGTGCCTCTCTCCCTTTCATTGGTCCAGAGCCTGCTGTTGGTGTGTCTTCTGGCACATGTTTGTCGGGCTTTCAGACGTGGATGACCTCACAGCACTCATCCCTATGGATGAGTGCAGTGGGTTGTCGCCAGTCTAAAATGCTCTCATTGGGGGCCCGGACGGAGCTTTGAGTAGCGGGGTCTGATGTCTTTCATGGACCTCCCTCAGATATCTGGTTGGATTCCTCACTGGGCATTGTGGATTAAGGAGACATCTCTATATAATGGGACTCGTGCCTGACCCCTTTTGTAGAGTTTGTGAGCCTGAGGAGGAGACACCCTTGCATCTGATGACGAATTGTTTGGGTTGTGAGGAGCTTAGGTTTAGGACCTTCGGCCGGAATAGGATGTCGGTAGAGGATCTTAAGCTGTGTCCTTTTAAGGTTTTGGTCCGATTTGTTCGGTCTATGGTGAAACTTGGATGGTTAAAACCTGGGCCTGGATTTTCATTCTAGTCCCAGTGGTTGTTATTCTTTAGCGGTAGCTATATGGGCCCTGGGGGGCTTTGGATAGCGTAGGGTTTGCCCTCCCCTTCTGCGAATAATAATAACTATTCCCTTCCCTAAAACGAAATTGATGATTATTATTTCAAAATAGCAAGTTTTTAGTATTTAAGTTGCAATTTTAATGGTTAATTTGCCGTATAATATGTTACTTTTTTTATTTTAGAATTTAGATGTAATTTGAGTATATTGTATGGTTATTTTTTACTGAAGGCCAAAAAAGAAGAGTCAATGCTACTACGTGGACAAGGCAGACTTTTTTTTTAGTTGACACGAACTTCTAACTCATTTTCAAGCCTTCTATTGAGTATTCAGTCATATAACCTACACATGCTACTTGATACCGCCAGCCCCCCTATAGTTTGAACAATCTTCCCTTGACCCTTTCTTGATTATTGGGCGTTATGTATCCTTTCTTTCATAATCCAAGAAACATACTATGGCCTACATAATGAGCATCTTAAAAGATATAATAATTACTTTTTTTTAATTTTTGTGTGATCAATTCTATTATTAATTTTTTACTTTCTCTTACTCCTAGTAAGAGGAAGTCATATGTAATCGTGTCAAATTTTCGATATCGAGTTTTTCAACCGGAAATATCCTTTTAGGTCCCCTGAGTTCCA
>JAAEAF010008026.1:0-34537 GCA_011037195.1 Triatoma infestans
ACAGACCGAACAAATCGGACCAAAACCTTAAAAGGACACAGCTTAAGATCCTCTACCGATATCCTACTCCGGCCGAAGGTCCTAAACCTAATCTCCTCACAACCCAAACAATTCGTCATCAGATGCATGGGTGTTTCCTTCTCAGTCTCACAAACTCTACAAAAGGGGTCAGGCACGAGTCCCATTATATAGAGATGTCTCCTTAAACCACACTGCCCAGTGAGGAATCCAACCAGATGTCTGAGGGAGGTCTGTGAAAGACATCGGACCCCGCTACTCAAAGCTCCGTCCGGGCCTCCAATGAGCATTTTAGACTGCCGACAACCCACTGCACTCATCCATAAGGATAAGTGCTGTGAGGTCATCCACGTCTGAAAGCCCGACAAACATGTGCCAGAAGACACACCGAGATAAAACTTGGTAAACACTATGGCTACCAGGTCCCAAACTTTAACTACAGCATGGAAATCTTTCATTGCAATTGCAATGAATATAGTATATAAAATTACTTATGCCTTATGAAAATTCAGGTATTCACCAGATATAGTTGATGCGTATAAATTTTCGTAGAACACAGAAGAATACACGAAATAACGGATTTTTTTTTTTTTTTTTTTGCAATAAGTTCGCTTCTGATCTCTCTACCCTTGACTATGTAACAGCAACCAAAGAGAGTAAAGAGAAGAAAAACGAACCCAACCACTCTCTCGGACTGAAATGAGAGAAACTGTATAAATACAGCGACGGACAGTCCATGAGGACAGTTCAAGATAGTTCAGGACAGTTCGATACAGTTCAACAATTCACACAGTTCATCATCTCGTCAGTCACTTCATGTCATTTTCATACCACTCTACCTTAACCATTCTCTATTGTAAAGTCCAGGCTGACTGTGTCTCATTATTATTATACATAGTTAACCAAAAGTTAACCCAGTCTTCTTATCTCATCAACCAGACCCAAATTCTCTCCACCCAACACATCCATTATAGACTAACTTGCATGACGCCACTAGAAGTAAAGCTAGTGTCTTCTTCCCTACCCCACATCATCACTCCTAACTTTATCCTATCTCAAAAACCGAAAAATTGCAGGAAACAATTTTTTATTTGCTCTTGATATTCAATTTAAGTACTATAACCACATGAGACAGGAAGTTTTCAGGCAAAATCCATCTAGCTGTGTGACTTCATTGAACTTTTTTTTCCAGTTTTACGCGATTTTCTCAAAAAATGGGGCAAACTTGTTTTTTTTAGAACTTCTTATACTAATGAGTAATGACAGTCATAAATACCTATCACATTTATTTGTAACATTTTCCAGGAATTTAGATTTTGAAATGAAGTGTTGTTTGTTTTGGTGGGTTATGAGGGAATGGTGGCTGTTATGCTTTCATCTAAAGTATCACTTCAGTAAAAGATATAGTACTGTCACCTATATGATATTAATACTGCTTAGAAATGTTGCTGTAATTCCAAATTTGAAAAAATCGATTAACCGTAATTACTTCTTTATGGAATTATGATTTAACATATAAAGAAACGACTTTTTTAAGTGAAAAACCATAAAGGTTTAATTGAGAAAATTCACCATAACAGCGCGGACAATTGTATGTCGCTGAACGCGTGGCAATTACCTCACACAGTGGACCTTACATCCTTTACAGCTGGCCCAACTGAATGGAACGGACGAATAGGCTTATAACAAGTACAAGTACCAAACTCCATCGAAGCTGGTCGAAATCGTATTTAAAGCTCGCCAATTTTTAAAATCAAGTCTCCGTCTAAAAACCAACATACTTTTTAAAAACTTCCAAGAATTATCAACTAATAGGAGATTGAGTCTTCACCCAATTCTCTGTCAAGTAGCCTTTTACAAGCCAGAGAGGACTCTCTATAAAAAAACGCTCATTAAAACCACCATTAACCTCTTCGCTCAACTATTCTAAACTCTTCTTTATGACTGACTACTACCTCTTCTAACTAAGTAATCACTAAATGTAATTTGTGAATAAACGTGCAAGCTGTGGAGTTAATCTAATCATTTATCAACTCCATCATCACCAAATCCCAACTATCACATTTTCTACATATGAAAATGCTTTAATGGATTAACTGTAAGAAGATAATTACTACTAATCATTAAAATAAAGTTGTTTCTTAATTATCAACATTCCTGTGGCTCCTCAGCCTCCTTATTCACCCGACTTGAGTCCATGTGACTTTTTTTGTTCCCCAAATTGAAAAATCACCTCAAGGGACGTCATTTTGGAACATTGGAGAATATTCAAACAGCCGTAACCGACCAACTGAAGTCTATTCCAGTATCCAAGTTCCAGCACTGCTATGACGAATGGAAGAATCGTCTTCAACGTTGTGTGGCTTCCCAAGGTAGTTACTTTGAAGGGGACAATGTTGAATTGTAATTTTATTTGAATAAAAAAAAGATAAAAAATCAGTCTCATTACTTAATTTACCCACCTCGTATGTTTTGAGGTCCCTTAAGTACGAGAAGTATGTTTTTTAGCGAATGGTCTATATATATGTGTGTGTTTTAAAAGAATAGGGTAAAGTTAGGAAAGTTGATGCACATTTCAAAGTTAAGCCCTGTATTAAAATATAGGAGATATATTAAAGAGGTAATGCTTATAAAACATATGTCAGCTACTATTATGTACAACAAACAAATGTTATTTTTCGAAATAAAGACTTTCTCATTTATTCCAGATACCAATTACACTTAGTACAATTACACTACATTTGGCCGCCTCTCCTGCTATGGTAGGATAGATGAAGCACCGTATAGATAGGAGAGATGCCATACATCTATCTTCTCTGTGAAGGAAACATGGCTGATCGAGATGAAACATTATTATTCGCAGAAGGGGAGGACAAACCCTACGCTATCCAAAGCCTCCCAAGGCCCATAATGAAAATCCAGGCCCAAGTTTTAACCATCTAAGTTTCACCACAGACCGAACAAATCGGATCAAAACCTTAAAAGGGACCAGGATTAAGATCCTCTTAACCGATAGCCTACTCACGGCCGAAGGTCCTAAACCTAATCTCCTCACAGCCCAAACAATTCGTCATCAGATGCATGATTGTTTCCTTCTCAGTCTTACAAACTCTACAAAAGGGGTCAGGCACGAGTCCCATTATATAGAGATGTCTCCTTAAACCACAATGCCCAGTGAGGAAAATCCAACCAGATGCCTGAGGGAGGTCCGTGCAAGATATCGGACCCCGCTACTCAAAGCTCCGTCCGGGCCTCCAATGAGCATTTTAGACTGCCGACAACCCACTGCACTCATCCATAAGGATAAGTGCTGTGAGGTCATCCACGTCTGAAAGCCCGACAAACATGTGCCAGAAGACACACCGAGATAAAACTTGGTAAACACTATGGCTACCAGGTCCCAAACTTTAACTACAGCATGGAAATCTTTCATTGCAATTGCAATGAATATAGTATATAAAATTACTTATGCCTTATGAAAATTCAGGTATTCACCAGATATAGTTGATGCGTATAAATTTTCGTAGAACACAGAAGAATACACGAAATAACGGATTTTTTTTTTTTTTTTTTGCAATAAGTTCGCTTCTGATCTCTCTACCCTTGACTATGTAACAGCAACCAAAGAGAGTAAAGAGAAGAAAAACGAACCCAACCACTCTCTCGGACTGAAATGAGAGAAACTGTATAAATACAGCGACGGACAGTCCATGAGGACAGTTCAAGATAGTTCAGGACAGTTCGATACAGTTCAACAATTCACACAGTTCATCATCTCGTCAGTCACTTCATGTCATTTTCATACCACTCTACCTTAACCATTCTCTATTGTAAAGTCCAGGCTGACTGTGTCTCATTATTATTATACATAGTTAACCAAAAGTTAACCCAGTCTTCTTATCTCATCAACCAGACCCAAATTCTCTCCACCCAACACATCCATTATAGACTAACTTGCATGACGCCACTAGAAGTAAAGCTAGTGTCTTCTTCCCTACCCCACATCATCACTCCTAACTTTATCCTATCTCAAAAACCGAAAAATTGCAGGAAACAATTTTTTATTTGCTCTTGATATTCAATTTAAGTACTATAACCACATGAGACAGGAAGTTTTCAGGCAAAATCCATCTAGCTGTGTGACTTCATTGAACTTTTTTTTCCAGTTTTACGCGATTTTCTCAAAAAATGGGGCAAACTTGTTTTTTTTAGAACTTCTTATACTAATGAGTAATGACAGTCATAAATACCTATCACATTTATTTGTAACATTTTCCAGGAATTTAGATTTTGAAATGAAGTGTTGTTTGTTTTGGTGGGTTATGAGGGAATGGTGGCTGTTATGCTTTCATCTAAAGTATCACTTCAGTAAAAGATATAGTACTGTCACCTATATGATATTAATACTGCTTAGAAATGTTGCTGTAATTCCAAATTTGAAAAAATCGATTAACCGTAATTACTTCTTTATGGAATTATGATTTAACATATAAAGAAACGACTTTTTTAAGTGAAAAACCATAAAGGTTTAATTGAGAAAATTCACCATAACAGCGCGGACAATTGTATGTCGCTGAACGCGTGGCAATTACCTCACACAGTGGACCTTACATCCTTTACAGCTGGCCCAACTGAATGGAACGGACGAATAGGCTTATAACAAGTACAAGTACCAAACTCCCATCGAAGCTGGTCGAAATCGTATTTAAAGCTCGCCAATTTTTAAAATCAAGTCTCCGTCTAAAAACCAACATACTTTTTAAAAACTTCCAAGAATTATCAACTAATAGGAGATTGAGTCTTCACCCAATTCTCTGTCAAGTAGCCTTTTACAAGCCAGAGAGGACTCTCTATAAAAAAACGCTCATTAAAACCACCATTAACCTCTTCGCTCAACTATTCTAAACTCTTCTTTATGACTGACTACTACCTCTTCTAACTAAGTAATCACTAAATGTAATTTGTGAATAAACGTGCAAGCTGTGGAGTTAATCTAATCATTTATCAACTCCATCATCACCAAATCCCAACTATCACATTTTCTACATATGAAAATGCTTTAATGGATTAACTGTAAGAAGATAATTACTACTAATCATTAAAATAAAGTTGTTTCTTAATTATCAAATGTTTTTTTGGTATTGAAGAAATACCAATAAGAAAACTAACGATTAAAATTGAAAACTTTATTAAAAACATTCAAGATAATGTAAAGGCCCCAAGATAAGGGACATCAAAACAATATACGTTATGTATATAAAAGAAGAATGGGGAAAATTACAGCATTATATTACTTCTTCATCTCTATAGCATTTGTCCCGTCCTTTTTCGCCGACTATATTTATATCCTAATTATGTTTCTAATAATTTTACAGTACTAAATTGCTGTAGTACAGCAATTTCCAAGCCAAGCAAAATGTTTAAAACTCGTAGCAAAGATAATAGTAACATTATCTTGTCTAAAGTTAATTGCAATAAGAGTGTAAAGAAGTTCAGGCTCTCTCTACCGTGTCACTTCATTAAACAAGGTAATATAGTCTCTTATTTAGCCCAGGTAGAATTTTACAACAGAATGAATTAACAGCTATTTCTGGTAGAGAATTCTTGTTTACACTAAACTTGAGTATTTATTTACTTTCTTATTAACAATGGAATCTCTCGCTGAGAAGGTAAGTTTTAATTATACAAAATAAGTTTTAGAGAAGTAATATATACAACTTGAGTTTTTATTTAAAAAAATACATAAATTTTGCTTCCCATAAAATCAAACGAATGAATTTAATTGTCTTCCTTTTTTTCAGAAGAACTTTATTATTAACACGATCAAGTAATTCATAGAAGTTGGGGATAGTAAACTACATTAAATATCAATTATTCATTTATATACATTCTTAGGCAAAAGAAGGGGAAACAATCTTAATGAATGTGAAGTTTAACCTGAGTATAGAAGTCTTCCATATTTAAAACTAGTGTGCTACCGTTGTCCTAAGAATAATATAAAAAATCGTGTCAGTCCTGAAACTTTTTTTTTAATACTTTATAATCGGATCCGAAAGAGCGAAGAAGCAGACATTAAATGAATCAAAACATAGACCTTGAAATCAAACTTAGACCCCCACATAGACCAGACTAGGAAGGAAGGGTTCGATTATATAAACAGCACAAGCGACAGCACATTTTACAACCCTTTTACAACAGTACAACAGTCAGCAACCTATCTACTACTACCTACTCAGCCAGTCTGTCTCTTTATTATTATCTACATAACTTATTATTACATGTACAACATGCTGTCCTTAGCTATAATAAGTAAGTAGGTTTGTAGGTATGTTTGTAATGAATCTTTCGATCGAATCCTTTGGTGTTAATCAAATAGAATATAAAATTTGAACTTACTGTAATGTTGTGGTAAAACAGTATGATGAATCATTGAGAGGGTATGATATATACTGGAAATAATCTTCGTTTAAAGAAAATGAAGATCAAAACAAATCATGGTGAGACTGCAGCGAATGGAATGGTTAACCTTTTTCCAAACGAGGTCATTAACGTCTTTCTGCTTTAAGTAAAAATCAATCTAGAATACATAACCGAAAGATATTACAGATATTAAAGATATTAAAGATAAAGAACACAGATCAATGTTGATTCCTACACATAGGAAAGGGACCAAAAGCACTTTTATCAATACCGTTTCATAGTGTGCAAAATTCAGGTCAAGGGGAGAGTATTTTACAGAAGACAGAAAGATGATCCAGCAAAAAAACTTTGGATTTTAGAATAGGCCATGGAATTTACGGAAGTCAGTTGTTTAAAGAAAATAAGAAGACCACATAGTAAGGACGACTTGTATGAAATGCAGCATATTAAACGATTCTTTTTTTTTATAATAAAGTAACTGACCTTTTTTAAAAGTATTTGAAATAAATCAACACCACGAAACTATTAAAGATTCTGAAATTATTTAATTAAAACTCACAATTAATAGGCAAGTGTTTAGTAAGAGATATCTCAATTCCAAATATAGACGTGGAGATGTGAGAAGGGGCAATGTGGATGAGTGTGTAAGAGTGGCGCCTAGATGTTTGGTACATGACCAAACAATCCAAACTAGCCTGCCAACTTCTAGACTATTGTGACTTCCCATTCATATTTCCTCACTAGTCAATGAACTAGTAGTCTAGTTTATATATCTCTGGAGAATAGAGATAAACTTGGCTATGCTTTTTTTTTATAAGTGTCTTTCCTTCAATAATATATCTTTCTGGAGGTTATAATAATAAATAATAACTTAAAAGAATGATTTAAAAGATACGTAAATCATAAAGTTCGCACAAAACAGGGTCAATAATTTCCTATCACTATCCGTTGCCCTCACTTATTGTTGTTAATAATAAAATATCTTAATGACAAGATGCTCAACTATTCCCCTCCTTGGGGGTCAACATTTACCCAAAATATCGATTTAAAACCATACTAAGTAAATAAATAGAAGTCTATCAATCATAAAAGATCCTTCAATAGAAACTGCACACATGTAACAGAACAACCAAGAGAGCAGAGAAAGAGAAACAAAATATCTGGCATTCTCTCAGACTGGAGTGGAAGAAACCATATAAATACAGCGACGGGACACAGAGGATATATAGTTCAAATTAGTTAAGAAGATAGTTCACCAGTCACAACGTGTCATTACCCCTTCCACTCTACCATCTTTACTGTAAAGTCTAGGCAGGCAATCAGTGTAACTTATTATTATATCACAGTGTTAACCAACTCTTGTTAATTCATCAAACCAAACCAATTTTCTCCACATCCAACTCATCCATTATACACATACATATATAAACTTATCACTTTCATTTGAAACATAAAAAAAAAAAAAATCTGTTACGATATACTCACACAACTTTCTCTTATTCCAGTTTTCAAAATTGTGATTGACAAATCTTTTTAGTTAGTACACTAAATTTAATGAATTTCGAGGGTGTTATTATGGAGAACGTAGCAAAACTTGAAAAACTGTTGCAGTAAAAACGCACTTTCGGTTAACTAATTTTTCTTGAAACTCGAAATTTTGGCCATCTATTTATTTTTAATAAATTCTGTTTAGATGGTAGAATTGTATATTCAATTATGATAGCACTTTAGAGGCAAACATTAACCCCACATCTCCACCAAAAAATCCCTAAAATGTCTTTACCAGGAGAAATGTTACAAATAAAAGTTGTAGCTCTTTATATGTGTAGTTTACATTCCTAATTAAAAAAAAAAAAAAAATTGGAGCCGTTTAAGAGAAAGCAGCAAAAAACTGAAAAACACTTTTCAGTAAAAACGCACAACCGGTCATATGATTTTGTTCAAACTCTGAATTCAACCACATTTTTAAAATTCTATCTAATTAATATTATTTAGATGATAGAATTGTGTAATAAACTGAAATAGCACTATAGTGAATAACCTAACCCCGCCTCTTCCGCAAAACTGCCCTTACTTAGCATTTTCCCGGAGAAATGTATCAAATGAAAATTGTAGGTGCTTTGTATGTGTTGTTGATATACCAAATTAATGAAAATCGAATGTAGCCAATTTCAAGAAAATTGCATAAAAATGAACAAAAAAAAAACATTCAGTAAAGTGGTACTTCCGGTTGAGCAATTTTGACAGATAAAGTATTGTCGGATCCTATGCTGTTAGATACCCAAATACGGAATATTAAGTTTGAAGTTTCTACGATTTTTCGTTTTTGAGCTATTGTTGTTCACACACACAAACACATAGTCCATTTGCTAAAAAACCACTTTTTCGGACTCAGGGGACCTCAAAACGGGTATTTCCGGTGAAAACTCGATATCGAAAAATCTGACACGATTATAATACTTCCTCTTTACTAGGAGTAAGAGAAAGTAAAAAAAAAAAGAAAGCAAAATGGATCTTTTAGATCGTTCTGCGGTATTTGTGATATTAAATTTCAAATTTTATAATAAGCGGAATTGGTTCAATCTTATTGGCGCGCTCTTCTGGTCTACATAAACGTAATCTCATTTTTCTACCTTGCTGGTTTGATAGGTTGATACTTGTTCCCACAGTACCTCAATATTTATGAATGAAACTTGAAGTTTAAATAAAATTTGTTAAAGCTCACATAACTTCCACTATATTATTACTAATCTCATTATTATTCCGTGGCATTTTATTTTACGTGTTTTGGGAGAACTTGTAACCGCCTATGAAACAATATATTAACGGATAGGATTAACTTAGTAGTAGCGTGGTGGGACTTGGAATTCTAATGTATGTGCCTCGAGACCAACATGATGCTGTCCTAAGATTTTTTTCGTCCTAGAAGCCTCTACAGCTCCATTGTTCGGGCAGTATTGTCTGTAACGAAAAAACACTCTGCCTGGAGACTGGCAATGAACTGAGAAGGGATAAGGGACTACCCCAAATATAGGGTAGTTGTAGGTAGGTGTCTTGAGATGGTTTGGATAGCGTTGGGTTAGCGCTTGGTGGATTCACAGTAACAACATTCATCCCTTCTTGCTTATTATGTTCATGGAAATGAATAACAAAAAAAATACAGTGTAGGTCTAAAACTTAAACCAGCAACTATCCTAATGAGGCATATTGTAATATAGGCGAAACTTTAGTTTATTATCAATCTATATGGTCGAGGTATCAATCCAAAGTTGTGATATTTTGCACAAAAAAAAAAAGATCACGTACGAATTTAGGCACACATGATTTAAAGATTGCTCTAAGTTAGTGCGTATCTTCGTCAAACATTTCAGAAGGAGAGATGTTTGTAATTTGGGATCATTATTAATAAACTAGAAGGAGCGGATAATGGCCAAAATGATTTTTTTAATTTTTACTTCTTAACTCTTAAAAAAAGCTTTTAGTTTTTACTATAAATTATGTTACTGCATATATGTATTTAGATTAAAAGCACTATTTGCACTGTACATAAATATGATATATCCCCACCACAAGCTTCACACATTAATGCAATCCCTTTGAACTTCTACGACTGTACATTCACGACATTCCCAGCATACTTACTTGGAAACTTGAAAAATCTCTGGATCAAAGATACTTAACAAGAGAGCACTGGTTAATGTTACTATATTTACACTACATTTTCAGTTATTTATTATTATAAACATTAATTAACTAAAGGGTAAACTACACTTACGCCACTTAGGTCTTTTCCATTCAGTCTTCATTGTCAGTGAAAGCCGCTAAGTCGTTAATTAAAAGTTTAGTTCTTTCAATTTTCAACTTTCTATATTGCTGATATAAATAATTCAATGAAGTCACTCAAAAATTTAAGAATCCAGTCCCCGCTCGCATCAAAAATAAGATGAAATGTGATTGGTGTGATTTGTAAGTATTGTAGCACCAGCGGTCTTGTAAAGGGCTTGTATGTATGTAAGTTTTAAAGAGAGAGGAGTATTGGAAATAAGCAAGTGATCACCACTGTTTTTGAAATAAATATATTGTTCACTAAGTGAATTTGAATACATCACAATAATATGCTTATTAATATACTGAAACTAGCTAGATTGATTTAAACTCTTATTTTTTAACTTATAACTAACTCCTTGAATAATACTGGTAGAATGTCCAATTTAGACTGTCCTGTTTGAATGCAAAATTTAGACTCTCTTGAGAGAGAATGCTTTCTTTCTCTTGGTTGATTGCAAGTAGGTGGCAAAAGACAAACCTGACTAAGTTCTCTGACCTCTCTTCTAACGGTGGTCATATACCTGTATTTTTTACCCTTTTCCCAGCCAACGTTCAAATATCCTTCAAATAATGATTTTCTTCAAATAAAATATATTTTCATTTACTTCTTCCACTACAGAGAGAGCAAGCTTTAAGCTAGGCAATATCTTCTCTGCCTTGGTCAGCAGAAAAAAAAATTATCGATTAAATTGCATTTATTAGAAGAAAATTAAATCTGAATGATCTCGGTAAATGCACTTTACAAAGTTCGCGTAGAATATGTATAATGTAAATTAAACAAAAACGTTTTATTTTTTTGGAAATTTGTTTATATTTATTTAAGTCATGTTTATAGTTGGGCCGAAGGCCAGTCAGAAGGGGCGGGGCAGTCTACATATGCTGCCAGTAGACTGCGTGTTTGATATGCCTGATTCCAGATTATATAAACCTAAATTAAACTGAAACAACAGTTAGAGAGAACTAATTAGAAAAGTCTAATTTAGCAGCACTCCCAGAGACTCTACTTAAAATCAATTTCCCCAGAAAAATATTTCTAATTAAGTGTAACAAACCAAATCAAAAGAAAATCGTTAAGCGTCGTTTTTGAGAAAATTGCAAAATATTATTGCATTTAAGAAAAACAAAAAAAAAAATTAGAAAATTAGCACTTTCCGATATTAACAGATTTTTTTGGCCAACCTTCATGTTGTCCAAAGGTGTATATCTAAAGCAGAATAATCAAATCTCAGATTCCTGTATTCTTCTTTTGCAATCTAATTAAATCTTTTTTCAATCAAATTAGGTATTTTCTAAAACATAGTAACCTCTCTGAGTAAAATTTCTTCGTTAAGAGAGTTTCACACACGACCAATAATATGTTTCTGATATGTCCACTAAAACCGAGCCTAAAAAAGTGGCATTCTTTATGTAACATTCAATTGAATTCTACTTTTCTTTTTTTTTTGTCAAATGCGAAACTTTTGGATGGACCATACTAAAGAACTAGATAGAGTTCTAGTTTGTTGTTGTGTGAATAACTTTGTTTATCTCCTCCACAGTTTATAGCTCCAGCAACTTAGTTAGGACACCTATGGGCAGAGTTAAATGACGTCACAGCTATTAGACAGCTTTCGCAACAGGCGGAGCTTAACATCCTGGTTATACAAATCCATAGCCCAATCTAAAAACCAACCAAATTATTCAACAAGTTATAAATCTATCCTGGAAACGATCTTACAGGTGTAAGAGAAAGTAAAAAGTTATTAATGAATGGTTTATATACTGGGTGTGAAAGAATGAAAGCAGAGAGAAGGGATGTACGGGTTTGCACATAATAATGCAAAAAGGAAAGATTGCAGGAACTTCAAATTTGATGTGGCCTAAGTATCAGGAGATTGACTGATGCTAAAAATATTTCTATCAGTCAACCGGAAAGGACCCGCTTAATTCGATTTTTTTTTTTTTATCATCGTTTATTGCAATTATGGCGTAAACAGTAGGGACGATTTTTTTTTTAAGTTGGTACCGATATTAACTAACACTTATATAAGAGGCCTATTATTTTAAGACCATTTTCAAACATTTTAAATACACGTTGAAATAAATAATAATACAGTTAATTATGTAGGAACTATTATTGATGAACGGTATCCTGGCTAATAGGAATAATAGAGGGGAATGAATGAGGTCGATCTGTCAATTTAAGGTAATAGGATGATAAATTCAACCCTTCCACAAGGGGAGTTCATAAGCACAAGATATATACGGATCAAGAGAATGAACCCCTTTTTCCATTGGTCTAGCCTTCCCTAATCTATTCTGAGTTGTGTCGGGAATAGGTGGTTCCCTTATAGATTCACCCATCTTCTACCAGTCAGAAGAGAAAATGCCTTCTCCCTTTATTGGACAAATACCCATCCATCTTACAAGGGATACAGAGGCGGAATGGGGTTGTGCCTACCTAAACAGATATCATTACATCAACCCCTGTGTAGTAGATATACACTTCCCCTATCGTCCCGCCGCTTTTCTTATTCCTTCAACGTACTTCCCTTTTACAGCAAGCACTACGCAGAGCTATATACTAGGTAATGCCTCAAATATTGTCAGCAAAGCAGAGAGGGTGATAAGCAATTATATTCACAAACAGAATTCGCTTACTCGTTGTATGAACAATTTTTTCGTTTATTATTTAGATATATACTCGCGTATTTACTAAAATATAATAACATCAATTTTTTACACGCACAAGTTTTCTTATTCCCTTTACTCCTTGCTGTAAGAGTAAGAACTGTGTGTCAAATTTTTGAAAATGAATTTTCTCCGGCAAATATATCTACTGCAGTAACTTTATTACGATGAGATGGCCGATACCTTGGCAAGGGAAAAGCGCTACATCTCTCTTTATTTAGGGCCTGAACTCTTCTGTATGGAATAAGTGACCAGTCTCTTCGAGAAAACTTAGAAATGAGGAGGAAGTGAAGAGAGCAGAGCTCTGGAAAACCATTGCTGGGACTGAAGCAGGCTAAGACCTGCCTCGACGGTTATAACCAGAAAAGATGTGAAGCGTGCATCAGTCTAAGTAAAAGTAGGCTTCACATGCTGACGGGAGTTTTCTCTCGTAGGGCACCTGAAGAAGCTGGGCCTAGAACACGATAATATATGCAGATTCTGTCGAGAGATTGAGGAGTTTCAATATAATACCTCTGGACTGTGTAGAAGTAAAGGTATGAAAGATGAGCGTGATTCATATGATAATTCTAAATTTCTGATTGGCTTAACACATACCCACATTTCACACCTTCTTTTCTACACTGTGATTAATTAAATATGTAATGTGATAGCAAGAAGAAAAAAGATATAATTTTTAAATAAATTATAAATCTAAAAATTATAACTAGTGGTTCCAGCCAGCCGCTATCTGCAGGTCAAGAACCGCGGTCATTACACAGTCAAAGGAACGCCGCTAAACCCTTTCAAACAAGGGTCAACACACAGTTAATTAAACGCCGCTAAACCCTTTCAAACAGGGCTCATTGTACAGCCAATGTACAGAAACCACCTGGCCTGTATTCCCTTCACACAAGGGTCAATGAACACTCAAGAGGCCACCTGGCTACCATCTATTAACAAACAGTCTTTGTTAACCACCGACTGGCCACCATCTGTCGCCACCCTGGACACCGACCTACCTAGGGTCAACAAACTGCAAGAGATGTTTTAGTGTGGCACGTACTTACACATCTGTCAATGTGTGAGTGATACCAATATAAACTTCGCCCCACTGGAGGAGGAGATCAGTATCACATCAGTTACGAGTTATCAGTCAGTCAGACAGCAGTTCACGTCAGTTCAAGCAGTTAAGTTTCACACATCGCGAGCGCGTCCCTATTCAAGGTTTAAACATTACATCTTTAATATTTATTAATCATTTCATAATTCATTTATAGTTGTGCATCTTAGTTCATCTAATTTCAAACACTTTAAATTAATTGTTAAAATATAGTCTATTTTCGTAATTCAGTAGTTCGTATTTCGAGTAACAACTCTCTAAACCCTCTAACTAACATCGCATCACTTCAACTCCCTATTCAAGACATCTGATTCCAATACAAATATTTCTATGAAAAAACTAGTTTAGAATTGTTTTTACTAATTTTTCCTGCGTAATTATCAAATTGTGCAATAGAAATTTTTTATAAAAAAGAAATGCAACAATCTATGAAGAGCTTTGCCTGCCTCTGTCCTGGTGTTCCCTCCCACCAACGCAGACGCTGATCTTCTATCCACCCCCAGATAGAAGTTTGGATGAGGCTCCTGGACAAGCCGCAGAAGGGTTCGGGGCCTATAAAGGTATCCTGCGAGCCCTCTCTCGCTAGGGCATCCGCCCTCTCATTGCCGAGGAACCCCGCATGTCCCGGCACCCAGGCGAGTGTCAGTTTATTCCGAGTACCCACCTCGGTGAGGGCAAGTAGGCAGTCCCACACCAGTCTTGAGACTATTTGGTGTGAGGAAAGTGCCTTCAGGGCTGCCTGACTGTCGGAGTATATGGCCACTCTTCTACCCACTATCCTTTGCCTTATAATCTCCCTAGCGCAGAGTTGTAACGCCACGACTTCAGCCTGAAAGACCGTGGCGTACTTCCCTAGGCTGGCCTTAATTTTAACTTTAGGCCTGCCCCCGTAGACCCCAGCTCCGACCCCAGTCAGAGTTTTGGATCCATCTGTATACCAGATCGAGTTACCGAACAGGGGTGGGTCGCAGCCCCATTCGCCTCTGCTCGGTATGGAAGTTCCTTTCGAACAAATACTTGGGAACCATCCTATCCGTTGGCATCCCCAGAAGATAGTCCGCCTTGATTTCCTCAATCAACCTCTGGTTATTACGATCATGCCTAGAGGTGATGGGAGGCGGCCCCTGCAGGAGCCTATGTATTCCCATTCTGGCTTCGCCTAGAACGAGAATGTGTAATGGTGGCAGATTGAGGAGGACTTCCAACGCCGCAGTCGGGGTGGTATTATATGTAACAATAATTTAATTAATTAATTAATGTAAGCAATAAGAAAAAAAATCAGAAGTTTCATTCCATTCATTGTTAAAAATGAAAGCAAGAGAATATTATTAGACGAAAATATAAGAAATGAATGGCAAGTCCGCCATTTTGTATTTGGCCATACATTAATGGCACAAAATAAAATTGATGTTAAACATCCACGAAAAATTTCTCCAAGGAATTCAATGATATTCAGTTAAAAAAAAAAACAGAAGTTTATAGCTATTCATTTATTGTCTTTAATTTCATGTATGTGACGTAGTCCACAACACCTATTCAGTAAAATCACAACTTCCGCTCATCAACCGATTTTATCAACCTGGTAATTTTGGCAACTTATATAATTCTATTTATTTAATATTATTTAGTTGATAGAATTGTATAGCACATTGTTTAACTAAAAATAGTACTTTAAAAGAAATCATAACCCCACCCTGCTCGCCCAAAAGTGCTCTTAAATGAATTTTTCCAGAGAAATGTTTCAAATAAAAGTTGGCAAGGTGGAGGAAAATTTTGAACATACAGTGATGATATGGTCCTTTGTATAAAACAGAAAGAGATAGAATGTTTATGGAATTATATAAATATTTAGACGCTACTTTCCGTTATGAGGATATTATATTCTCTAACAATATCTTTGTAATGTTGATGCTTTGATTGAACTGACTAAGAAGTATGAATGTGTATGAATGTATTTATTGGCTTGATCGTGGTATGAATGGTTTAGGATAAGTTTTATTGGGGTGGTGGAATATCGAGTACCCCATCCCTTTTCATGTAAATAAATATGTACCATAATTTCAATTTTTAATTTAACTTTTCCTTTTTCTCTTTTAATTTAAATTTCCTTTTTATTTATTTTGTTACGTATTTGCGTGCTCGGTAGAGCTCATCCGGCACCACTAGATGGTTTCCGGGAACGTTTAGACCACTGCAGGAACTCCGTACGGAGACCATAGGCAGGTCTTGCTGTAAGGGATAGAAGGGTGGGGCAACAAGACAGAAAAGGCACCAATTCAAAAATAACAATAAGTTTATTGTTGAACACAGCACCTCCCCAGTTCTTCCGCCTCACGTCCGAGCCCGAAAACGCACACTGACGAGTGGGTATGCCCTGGGAACTCCTCTGACTGCCTGAAGGGCAGGCAATCCCTTCCAGGGCTGTCCACAGGTTGCTGATGAAGGATGATCGCACCTCCGACGGAGGACCAGCAGCGAAGCTGCAAAGCTGTTGGCATAAGAATAACTATGTAGGAACTGTGCAGGTGACAGGCGGAG
The DNA here is from genome assembly GCA_011037195.1 of Triatoma infestans. Taxonomy (NCBI): domain Eukaryota; kingdom Metazoa; phylum Arthropoda; class Insecta; order Hemiptera; family Reduviidae; genus Triatoma; species Triatoma infestans. The sequence continues at coordinate 16,577 of JAAEAF010008026.1, forward strand.
CTGTATAGTCTCAACCTAGGTTGAGAGAAAATATAAGAGCACTAGGAGGGCTAATAAGAAAAGCTAAGGTTCGTATACTTGCCTTGAAGTTATTATAGTTCCGTACACCTCCTTTAATTAGAACTCGTTCTATCCAGTGTAGAGACCCCGTCTCTCCAGACTGTACAAGTGGGGGTTGCAGTGAATAGTCACTTAGCTTGGAATTAGATAAATGATTAGTGATCAAATAAATGTTGAGCTGAGGCTGAAGGTATTGGCAAGAAAAAAAATAACATGAACTATTACCTTCAGGGCGATTGCAATAATCGCTTAAACGGCTTCCGCCGACTTATATTAACACTTAATAATGAACAGAGTAGAGATATCAAGGAGAGGAAAGAATAGGAAAATTATCTTACTCTGAATGTAGATGATGTTAATATACGCCACGTGCATCCGCCAGATTTTGACTCTAGTTAGAGTGGTGACTCCTATTATCACTGCTGAATAAGCTCTTACTGAGTGTGAGACTGTAAATTAAAGGTTTAACAGACTGCTAAGAAGAGTACCCAGGTGGGGCAGCAACTGAACGGCGTAAAAAAGAGAACTGCGATCCAGCGATTTAATGATACGCCACCGAACTTAGCATACACTAGAAAATGTTATTCGAAGATAATTGTGCAATCTCACAAGATGATTCACACAATATAAACGGATTTATGTAAGATGTTCACTAAGAAAGAAAAATGCAGTCTGGTTGGGCGTCACACCAGCTCCACGAGATAGAACGGAACTTGAGGTAGTGATAAGGTTACAACTACTAGGGCCCTGCCACTTAGCTAGGTGAGTAGATTGAGAGACTGATACCCTGTGTTAAGGCTAGAACGTTACAACAGTGCTCTAGGTGACCAAAATTGTAAGTAACGTCCTGTCTCTTTTTTGATGGGAGGGGCCTCTATCAATTCAAGACTGCCACTCAAACAGTTACGTATTTCGCTGCATTAAAACTCCCCTTAAACTCCAGAAATACGTAACATATTTATTATTATTTTTTCTTTTTTCTCTTCTTGTAAATATTTGTAAATAGTTATGAATTGTAAATAGTGAATTCTGTAAATAGTTTTTAACTTCAGGCTAGGTACGAAGGGATGCAAGGAATATCGAACACTCCACTCTACCGTGTGAAAGTTGGTATGAATGTAGGTTGTAGCTGTTTCTGGTTAGGTATAGATTTTAGGAAGTTTGTATTTATTGGAATGTTTGTATTTATTAGCGAGAATGTGATGATAGGTTAGAGTTAGAGTAAGCTTGCATGATGCTTGTATGAGCTTAGTCAGTTCAATTATACATTTACTTGGCTGAATGGTGCAACTTTTGCACAAAAAAAAAAGCTGCAGCTCTTTGTATGTTTAGTTAATATTTTATGTTTTGAAAGAATCGTTGGAGCCGTTTTTTTTAGAGAAAATAGCAGATAACTACTTTCAGTAAAGCGCCCTTCCGGTCATCCGATTTTCTTCAAACTCGGGGATTTCCACAACATATTTAATTCTAATTAATACTATTTAGACAAGAGCATTGTGTAATAACTGAAATAGTACTTTAGAAGAAACTGTAACCCTCTCCCCCAACAACACAAAGTGCCCCCCTTAAATGAATTTTCTCGGAGATATGATCCTGCAAATTTTCGGCGTTTTTGAGTTATTCTTTTCATACATATCCACAAACAAACAGACATATAGAGACTATTTTCTAAAAACCACTTTTTTTTTTTGGACTGAGGGAACCTCAAAATGTGTATTTCTGGTGATAACTCAGTTTCGAAAATCTTGCACGATTGCAATACTTCCTGTTATTATTTATTATTAGTGAGAGGGAGTAATAAGTAAACATGGTATGAAAAAATAAATGTTTTTGAGTGAATGGTATCTGTGTGTATGTAGGATGTATGCGTGTATGTGTTGGTGTATATCTGTAAGTAAATAGTTCAAAAATGAAAAATTCCAGGAATCTTAAACATGATATTCCGTTTAGGTGGTAACCACCGAAAGTGACAAGGTTTCAGTTTAAGCCTAACTGGCAACTCCCCTAGAACTAACAATAAAATAAGATCTTTCTTACGTTATATAAAGTCGCAGCAGTTCTGGTTAACCGATTTTCTTTAAATATGGAATCCTAGCCATTCTTTTAATGTACGTTAATATATTCAACACCATATATTTCATTATAAAGTAGCACTTTAGTAACCTTAGAGGAAAGGTTAAGGTTATATAGCCCCCCCCACCACCACCACTCAGCAAAAATAATTTCCAGGGAAAAATGTTGTAATAAAAGGGACAGATTAAGTTTAATAGAGAAATCGTTGAAACCACTTTTCAAGAAAATCGCGAAAAGCTGGTGGATTATAATTGAATGCTTCATGGCAGAAATATTGTTTGAATCACCTGCGCTTTTTCATTTTTGAGATAATATTTTCTTTACAAATACGCTAAAACAATTTTCATTTGATGGGAAACTTTACTACAACGTATATATTAATTTTTTGAATAAAAATCAATTTCGAATCGCAATACTTCCTCCTCTTACGATAGTAGTAAGAAGAAAATAATAAAGATAGAATTGTAAAAAAATCATGAAGAATAAAGCAAGAAATAAAGATGAAATATTTGCTATAACAGAAAAATGGATTATTTCACTAGAAAAAATAAACTAGAAACAAGAAAAGCAGAGACACAAAGTGTGATTTAACAATAAATTGAGAAGACAATGTGCGGACAGGAGACACAAAATTGTATTTCTTTGGAGGTTAGTGTGGTGGTATATATAGGGGCTGCTGGTAACTAGACCATTACTCCTAGAGGTCACCCCCTGGCCCCCCAATCCAGGCACTGAGGAGTCAACTGAGCTAGGGGGGGTCAACAAGTCTTTTTTTGTTCTTTCTTGATTTTTTTTTGTGTTAGTTTCCATTAGCTCTTTATCTAAAAATAATATTTACTTACACAATTTGTTTCTTTTTTCAGAATTGTTTGTTTGTGTGTGTGTGTGTGTGTTTTAAATTAAAATTCGACGAACTTAGAAATGATATAAATAATTTGAAGTGAATCAGCAGTTAATCAAAATTTAAGTTTTTTCACAAAACTGTAATAATGAAATGATTCCCTGGGATCAAAAATCAATGATTCACCAAAATGTTATTGAAGTTTTTATGGTAAAATTTTGTACAAAATGGAGAACAAATAATAAATTAATTAGTATTAACCTAGATTACAATCTAAAATATGAAACTTTCAGATCAATTTCTCTTGATAGAATTCACAACATTCAAATCATTAATTTTCTTCTACTAATAAATATTTTTTTTAGGAGATGTAGTGGAGTTTCCTCCAACTCCCCACAGAATCGGCATGAGCAGTCACTTTCCAAACCCAGCTTCACCAGGTGTCCTCTAAGTCGGCAATGCTCCGTGAGGAAACCCGTAAGTACGCGGAGCTTGTTCTTGCTCAATCCAATGCAAGCCTCCGACCTCCGTTGGTTATAATTTCCCAAGCAGATCTTGGCATGCCGCAACCCGGGAAGAGAGTACCAGAGTTGAGATCTCTTCGTCTCCTCCTCCTTCCTAAATTCCTCCAACAGAAACTGGTCGCTAATCCCATAAAAAGATTCCGGCCCCAGAAGTGGGGTCATAGCGCTTATTTTGGCCAGGGTGTCGGCCCTCTCATTCCCTTCAATGCCAACATGCCCCGGCACCCACCAGAGTGCAACTTTGTTCCTGCTGCCCAGATCGTTAAGTTTATCTAGGCATTCCCAAACCATTTTAGAGTTAATAACTGGTACACACAGAGCTCCAATGGCTGCTTGACTATCAGAAAGGATTACAATCTCCTGATTCCTGTATCCCCTATCGAGGTTAAATTGAACACATCTTCCGATAGCGTATATCTCCGCCTGGAAGATGCTGGGAAAAATTTACCGATGGGTTCCGAGTGCTTGATCCTTGGACCAACCACCTCCGCCCCAGTCCCCTCGAGGGTCTTCGACCCATCAGTATACCATTTAATGGCATGTTCCTTGATGCCCCGCAGAGCGGATCCCTCGCTCCACTCACTTTTGGTGCCTAGCTTCGACGAAAAATTTTTAGTGAAGCTGTACTTCTTATGACAAAATAACAAGTTTTATATATAAAAAAAAGAAAGTTTATCGTACAAAATGAACGAGCTTTCGACCTAGGGAAGCCAGGTCATTTTCAAATTAACACACAACTAAATCAGAATAACATGGCAAGTTACAGTTTTTTGATAGTTTATATCTCAATACTTAAGTATTATGGAAATCAATGTCTATATATATATATTCTCTCTTTCACACATACGCCATATCCACATAAGGATTTTATAAAAATATATAAAAGTAAAAGTAACGTTAACGTGGAAATTGTTTAAGAGGTGTAGATTAAAAAGTTGTGGACAAAAATATGTAGAGATGACTCCTGTGTTTCAATATACAATATGCTAAAATAGACGTATGTCCTCAAAATATTCAACTACACCAAAATAATCATGTACAATTCATCACTGAAATAGAAACAGTTTCAAAACGACGGTTTACGGATATATTTATAATTACAGAAAATAATGTGGTACACCATTTTCCACTGGTAGAATGCTTAATTTCTATTCTGACCAATCCCTACCTATTCTTCTTATAAATTAAAACACAGCTATAAATCTCATTAAAAAAAGCCCTCACTCTATCCTCAAATAAGTATCAATAATTCCGCAGCAATTAAATATGCTGCCAATACAATGAAAGAAAATTGCCCCTCCCTCCCCAAACTCATCATCAATAACCTCATTAAAAATACAGAAAATGTTAACATTTCCTACTTCCTAATACTAAACAAGACAATTAAATATTTTTTAAGATTACAAAAAGAAAACTTCTATAAATCTAAATTCTAACGTTATATACAAAATGAATTGTCCAAACTGCCCAACCAACTACATAGGACAGAGAAAATATGTTTTCAAAATCGATTTTACCAACACAAATATGATGTTAAAACAAAAAAAAAAGACAATACAGTTCTACTCTCTCAACACTACAAAAACTGGACAGACATTCGACTTCAGTAAAAGTACAATAGTTTACAGAGAAAAGAAGTCATAAAAAAAAAAAAAAAACTGAAATAATTCACATTTAATAGAAACAGCATAACTATCAATTTTAGAACAGATATTGCTGATCTCAATGCCATTTATATAAATTTATTGAAATAATGACTGTAACATTAACCGATGACATGGCCATACCTCTGTTTCTCTAATAAAATAAGACATATAATATATGTTGAATATGTGGTTGGGAGTTCCGCAATGCTAGATAACATCTGGTATTTTAATACGTCGTAGCATGGATATTCCTCTTTTCCTTCCTGACAAGATTTTGGATTTTCATCCATCGTCAGAGCAAATTCACCAAGTTCATGTAGAGAGTTAACTTCAATGCAATGTTTCTGTTGCACCCATAATTGTTGGTTTGTATGTGCGGGAGGTTATAAGGTTATGTTACTACGTGTGTATGCTATTTATTATACACTATTTTCTAATATCTAATCCTAATTTAAAAGAATTCCATTTTGTCATTAAACACACTCACATAGAACTCTCTACACGAAATTGGTGAATTTGCTCTGACGATGGATGAAAATCCGAAACCGATCAGGAACAAAAGGAATATGCATGCTACGACGGATAAAATACCAGATACAATATATGTGATTATGTTTATATATGATGTTTATGATATATATATATGTGTGTGTGTGTGTGTGTATGTGTGTGTGTGTGAGAGAGAGAAAGAGAGAGAGATAAATAGAGTATTTATTTATTTATTTATTACATACAATTAACAAATAATATACGTTCATAGGAATAAGGCTACAGGTGGCTGAGCAACTAAAACATCCCGATGCATCTAATTAAATAAACTGTCAATGATCTTGAAATAAATTACAATATATATATATAAATAGACTTGTTTTAATCATGATTAAGTAATAGGATACAACCTATCAGAAAACTGTAACCTGCCATGTTAATTGTATTCAATTGTATGTTAACTTGAGAATGACCTGGCTCCCCAAGAAGAAAAAAAGCTCCTTCATATTGTATAATAATTTTTTTTTTTATACAAAACTTATGGTTATTTTGCCATAACTTCTTAATCAAATATATTATAAAAGTTTTCAAGTACAAAAAAAGAAACCAAAATTTAGTACTATAAACTATGGTACTAATCTAATTATCGTTAATATTATTAAAGTCCACTGAAACCATACAATTCACTGGAATCGCACTTTAGGCGAAAGCCTAATGACACAACTACCCTCTAAACCATTCTAAAACTTACAAAATTACTTTTAGAATAAAAATATATTAAATACAAAAGTATAGAAGACTTTTCTTTATATGGGTAACAATTTTAAAAATCATTGGAACCATTTTATATAGAAAATAATATTATTTCACTAAAGAATAAACACGGAAAAAGTGGGGGGGGGGGGGAATCGTCAGTCTTCAAATGTATTTCTCGGTTAACTGATTTTTAATAGAACCTAGGGATTTCTTAAGCCAAGCCAAGCCAGATAAGTCTTAGGTGATCTTTGGGATATTCCAATGCATGTTAGACCTGGGATTACTTGGGCGATATGCACCTTGACACGATCCAAGGAGACAGTGTCGCTAAGGGAACGGTAGGTAAAGAAGTGGAAGTGTAAAGAAACAAGACAAGAAAATTTTGAAAAACCGTTTGAAAATGTTTAATTTGGTCAAAAATCATGGTATTTCTTTAGTTTTCACATAAACTTACAAAATGCTAATAAATAATAATTGTAGGAGCATGACTTAAAAGCGAAAGTTCTTGCCAACATCTCTGAGGAAATTAAAGAATACTGTAACACAGCCACTGGTGCCATCTAGGAGAGAAAGCAGGTACCTCAAATTCTCCTAGTGGCTGCTAGGAAGCGCTGGCGGCGCGCTCTAGCCCTTTCTAGAACAATCTATAACCTTCTAGACCCTTCTCCACCGGTATAAATAGTGGACAACAGAGAGTTTACAGAGTTTCTTGTTACAAACGAAGTGTACGTTTGTGAAAAGTGTATAAAAAGTGAACAAAGTGAACTTTTGTGGTTTAAACTGTGAATTAATTATTATTAAGTGTTGTATTTATAATTTATTGTGTAAAACAATAAATTGGTGTTTTTCTTATTGAAGTTTAGAGTATTTTATCTAAACGAACCCAGCAACTAGTTGCAATAGCTAGTTTAAAGGGAAAAACGTTTCAATATGGTCACATTTGTTACTAAATACTGTGATATTTGACGTATTATAACACCAAGTCTTTACTTTAAAATAGTGGAGTCACACTTCCGTTTGATAGATTTTTTTCTCGAAACCATTCGTGTCAGATGCGATGATAATATCTAAGCGGAATACCAAGTTCGAGTTTCCGGCGATTTTTCGTTTTTGAGATATTTTGACACCTAGACACACAAAAATTTCGTTAAAAACCCTTTTTTTTTTATACTCAAAACATGTATTTCCGATGAAAACCCAAATTCAAAAATTTGATCCTATCGCAATACTTTTAGTCTAGGAGTAAGTAACTATATAAAAATGATGTCATATTAGATGATTCCCTAGCAGGATGGTTCCTAGAATGAGGTTTAATGCTGTACGCTTAAAATTTGAAATTTTGTACAAAACTTGATCTTATATTACAGATAACCAATGTCCATGATATGCTCTGTTTAGGAAGATTGTCCAATATTAAATCTAATATGTAACAACTCTAGAACAACTTCATTGACTGTTGATAAATAACAACTTTATACAACTTCATTGACAGTTGATAATTATATTTTGTTAAGAGCACTATTATTAATAGTTTTAACTTTATTTGCTTGCTTTTTTTAGCAGTTATTCCTTGACTACTTACTATTTTCACTTATTGTCTTAGTTCCCACAGGTTTTGGCTAATGTTAATGCGAAACTTTAGTTCATCTTTTTGTGAATCTGTGAATGTTAAACTGTTTGTTCATTTTCTATTAAAATATGAGTTTGCAATTGCTACTGTTAATGGGCAATGGCTTGTAAATTTGGTAGTTTACTGCAACCGGTTTTTTTTTTTCTGGCTCATATTCTCATATCTTCTAATTACGCTTCTCTTAGTTTCAAACCAAACCCATCGTTTTTTCTACTCATGCATCTTTAGTGACAATTTTTACCCTTTATCACCATTCAGGATTTCGCATCTCATCTCTTTCAAGGTTAAGTCAATGTTTTTTTTAATTAATAATGTTGTTTTTTTGTTTTTCCTTATCATCTTCGCTTCTTATCACCTTTATATTAAATTTCATCTTTTCCGCATTTATTTTATCGATCTTCACAGGGGTGTTTCGAGGTTCAGCTCAACCAGTTTATCTTTACCACAATTGTGAGTGTTAATATTTTCGAGTCGAATAGCTAAAATTGTCTTGTAACTTGAATTTACTACTGTTGGTGGTAGAATGCACTGTTTATTGTTCTATTTTGTTCTTTACCGTGTTCGTTTGTTTTGTTGTTTTCTATAATAAATAAAAAAATGTCTTATCTGTACTTTAAAAAAAAAATCAATGATATTTTTAATGTATTTTATTTCAGTGTTCACATATTCTCTTGATTTTTTTAAATAAAGTTCTAGGATTATTATTTTTAATTTAAACATACGTAACTCTCTCTCTCTCTGTTTATATATATATATAAAATCCTGCCTTTAACTAATCCCTTTGAAAAGTTAAAGAACATCTGATCTAATCTAAGGAAACATAAAACAATTGTACAAGCCGCTAGAGTCGGCCATGTGCACTTTACCACGAATGGGAGAGAAATCGTGTTGGTCAGAAACACAAAACACCCTTTTTTTAGTTAGTAGAGACTAATATGCTTTCATTTAATCAAAATCTAATCTTAATGATTTTTTAAAAAATCCCAGATATTATCCAGCACTGGATCCACCAATCCCATTTTTAACATCTTCCAAAAAATGTGAAATTACGAGTATTTTAAGTGTCAAAATTGTATCAAATTTTTGCTTCCTTCGCAGTTTTTTGATATTAAGCTAAAAAAGAAATACTAGTTAATTGTGTTGTTCGCTGTAATTGTAATATGGGCGAAAGGTCGGTTTAATCAAACCGGTGGTTTTGATTAAACACCAAAGAAGCATCCTCGAACGAAGTTTCAGGATTTCCTGAAGTTTTGGACCAAAAGAATTTTTGCATCAAAAAAGAGAATAAAATAAAAATTTGTTCATATCATAAATATTTTGCAGCGAAATTGAAGAGACAAAGTGGGAAATGAATGTTGCAATATTGTAAACTGTACAATTATATTGTTGTAAGGCCAGGTCAAATCCAGGAACACACTCTAAAGTGATGAAGATAGTAAATGTGGTTATGTACAGAGATTTACATGAAATTGATTTACATTCCAAATATAATGAACATGTTAATATTACATGCGTTCAATGGTATACATACACGTTTATTTATGTAACTATTGATCCGTATATTGGTAAGTTGCCAAACTGGAATGCATACTATTCTACAATATATATGACCTACATTCCTATTTGCAAAATAATTTTAACTAATTCTTTTTTATTTTTTTCTAGGAAGATGAAATAATGAAAATTGTTGAACCATATTGTTTAAAATTCTTTTATTAAGGAGGCCTGTTTAAATTTCTTACAAGATTATCTTCAAGTAATGGAGACGTACTATGAACATTTGGGTAAAAATAAGTTAAGAAATTATTCAAAAATAATTCGATCTATATACGTTGACTATTTTTACAACTTAAATTATAGTTGTTAGAATGATAATAACCAACTTCAATTAGTGTAGCCTTTAGATAATTTTTTTATAATTTTATCACTGACGTTTTATTTTCCAAAGAGTTGTTACAATATACACTGGCTTTCGATGGCACGTGATTTTTCCAGCGATCTATCTTGTACTCTTAATGATCGTGATAAATGGAGTGATCAACTTTCGAACTTACTTAATAAAATTAGATCCGTTCGCCTTGAAAAGTCATTTTGTCGTGCAGAGAACTCTTTTTTTTTTTTTTTTTTTTTTGTATAAACCTTTAATCACTGACCAATAAGTCATTTGTAACATCGTCCCTATTTAATAACCTCAGACTCTCAGAGATATGCTGGTTGTTGAAACTAAGAGCAGAACTGTTATACCTAAATTATACCCCTTGGTTGGAGGAAGATTCCGAACGAGAAATGTGTCCTCTCTATAACTGCCAAGTACGGCAGTATTTGTATTTGTTTCATTTCTTTGCAGAATGTCCTGCATTATTAGAAGTGTGGCTCCTCCATCTCGGCAAATGTTCACTTTCCGGAGGAGAAATTATTGTTTATCTAACCGGAGTACGGCCTTGTCATCCTTTAATTGCTTATGTTCGCCACGTTTGGAGAGTTAGGCACGTCAGGATCTCACTCAGATTCTTTAGGTTAGTTTTTCAGTTTTTTTATTCTAATTTATAAAACTACGTTTGATTTATTTAATCATTAGTTGTGTTAATACTTTTATTTATTTTCCTATCTTATTTCAGTTCTGTTTTAGTTTTAGTATAATTCTTGCTTTGTTTTTTATCATTTTTCTTTTTTTTATTACTTTTCGTTTTTCTGTTCTGGGCTGTAAACTCTGGCAGACGGCTCTTTGCCATGCCTCGGTACTCAAGTATTACATCATTTTTAAAATAAAGTACTCATAATAATAATAAAACGTATAAATTTTACGGCTTACTTTGAAGAAAATTAAAAAATAAGTATTTTTTTTAATTATTCAAAAGGCTAAAACATTGAATTAGGCCATATCTAAATAGTTTAAAAGAGGGGTGTGACTTAATAGTATCGAAATGTCGTCAGAGATAAAAGAAAATGTCGTCATAATAAAAAAAAAATTATCTAATGGCTACAATTGAAGTTGGTTATTATTACATCCTAACCACTATAATTTACAGCTATACCTAACTATTTAAAATTTATGGTTATTATAATTTATAATTACTGATAAACTACTTACTTCAATTCTGATTGAGATGGATTAACAGTAATATGAAATTTAAAAATTCAATTATTACCTCAATGAGAATGCTATTTTACTTTCTCTTGCTACGCCTAAGTAAAAGCGGAAGTATTGCGATCTTGTCAGATTTTCAAATTGAATTTTCACCGGAAATACATGTTTCAGGGTCCTCTGGATAGGGAAAAAAAATCTGGTGTGAAACACTCACACAACTTTCTCTTACTCCAGTTCTCAAAATTATAAATGACAAATTTAATGAAATTCGGCGAAAACTGAAAAAACTGTCCAATAAAAGCGCACTTCCAGTTAACTAAATTTCTTAAAACTCGGAATTTTGGCCGTTTATTTATTTATAATTAATTTTGTTTGGATGATAGAATTGTATAATAAACTATGATATCACTTTAGAGAGGCTGTAAAAACCCATCCCTCCCCCAAAAAGTGCCCTTAAATGAAATTTCCCTGAAAAATGTTTTAAATAAAAGTTGTAGATCTTGCATGTTTAGTTTATATACGGAGTTTCAAGAAAATCGTCTGAACCATTTTTAAGAAAATTGCGAAAAACAGAATAAATCATTTAGTAAAGTGGTAAAGTAATAGCACTTCCGGTTATCCGATTTTTTTCCAACTCGCAATTTCAACAACATATATAATTCTAATTAACATTATTTAGTTGTCAAAATTGTCTAATAAACTGAAATAGCACTTTAAATGGAAACCTAACCCCACCCTTCCCCCATAACTGCTCTTAAATGGATTTTCCCAGAGAAATGTTTCAAATAAAAGTTGTAGCTCCTTGTCTGTGTGTGGTTGATGTTTCAAGTTTAAAGAAAATCGTCGGAGCCATTTTTGAGAAAATTGCAAAAAAGTAAAAAAAATCCAACTAGTAAAGTGGTACTTTCCCGGTTGAGGGATTTTGACAGATAACGGTACTGCCCAGATCCGATGGTGATATCTAAACGGAATATCAAGTTTCAACTTTCTACGATTTTTCGTTTTTGTGCTATGCTGTTCACATACACACACTCACACCATTTGCTAAAAACCACATTTTTGGATTCAGGGGACCTCAAAACGGATATTTCCGGTGAAAACTCGATATCGAAAATTTGGCACGATTACAATACTTCCTCTTACTAAGAGTAAGAGAAAGTAAAAAAAAAAAAACGATTTTTAGCGAATAGTCTGTGTGTGTGTGCGTATCTGTTAAACAGAGTTTCTCAAAAAACGAATAGGTACAGGAAGCTCAAACTTGGTATTCCGTTTAGGTACCGCCGCCGCCACAGACATGAAAATTTCTGGCAAAATCCATCAACCGGAAGTGGACTTTACTAAATAGTTTTTTTTTTCAGTTTTTCGTAATTTTCGTCGAAAACCGCTTCAACTATTTTCTTTAAACTTCGTATACTATCTACACAAAAAATATTCTGATCATTTTTATATGACATTTTTTTTTTCCAAAAATTGATTTTTCTGGGGGGTTTTCGGGGGAACAGTAGCGTTATATGCTTTCCTTTAAAGTATAACTTATGTATAATATACCTATGGTTTATGGTGCATTAATACATATTAAAAGAATTGACAGAATTTCAAATATGAAGGAAATCGATTTCCGGAAGTACGGACTTTATAGTATGGGTTTTGTTTTTTGAGTTTATTGGAATATTCCTCGAAAACGACTACAACGAAGGAAGAGGAGGAGGTAAAGATTCTCAACTCTGGAACTTCCCCCTCCCCCCCGGACTGCGGCAAACTGAGATTTGCTTGGGGGAAATTATAACTAACGGAGAGCGGAGGCCTGTATCGGCTTTAGTGAAAACATACTCCACGTTCTTACTGGTTTCCTCAAAGGGAAATTGTCGACTAAGAGGACACCTGACGAAGCTGGGTTTCGAGAGTGACAGTACATGCAGATTCTGTGCAGAAATGGTAGACACTCTATTACATCTCCTAACGGACTGGCGAGGCTGCCATCCAAAGAAGATTTAAGAACCGTTGGTTACTAGGAGGTGGAGGGGAAAATATACCATCTCTATAATCCGTCAGGTTATTAGGATTCCTAAGGGATCTTTTATTTATTTATTTTGCCAGAAAAAAAAGATCAACACATCTTAATTGGCAAGGTCAAGTTAGAATATAATTTAAATTCACATAATTGTCAATACAAAAACTTAATTTTAAAATATTCCTGTATCTCATACAGCGAGTGAGCTAATAACAGTTTTTTAACACTAGCTTTGAAACACTTCAAAGTATTATTTTTTATATTCGCTGGTAAATAATTATAAAGCGAGATGGACAAACTATGGAAGCTGGTACGAACTTTTGTCAACCTGTTTCTACTCTGGACAAGATTATTGCGCTTTCTGGTGAAATGATCATGAACTTGCGAAAAACACTTAAATTGGCCTTCATTGCACTTTACGTAGACGAGGCATTGAAAAATAAATATGGCTGGTAGTGTCATTATGTTCAATTTCTTAAACAAAGAACGACAAGATACTTTCGAGTCTAAACCCAAAGTGACTCTAATTGCCTTCTTTTGTAACCTAAGTATTTTTTTACATTCGACAGCATTACCCCAAATTATAGTACCATAGCATAAATGGCTATGAAAATACACAAAATATGCCAACTTTAAAGCCTCCAAGTCAACCGACATTCTTAATTTTCGCAAGACATAGATTCCACGAGACACTTTACCCCATGACATTATTAACTTGATCTGTCCAGTTCAGTTTTGAATCTATGAAAATGCCTAAGAAATTGACAGCTTTTTCAGTCCCACCATAATTTCCTAATTTAATAGTAATCTCTTTTATTTTGTCCTGGTTTAAACTTAGCTTTTATTAGCAGCATACCAATCGAATATAGATTTAATGCGGTTATTAACGGATGTGTTATCTGCATTTCTAACTTGTACTGCAAGATCATCGGCATATAAATATGGAATAATTATATCATCGTTACAAACATTGCCGATAGATCGTTAATGTAAACCAAGAATAATAGAGGTCCCATAATAGACCCTTGGGGCACACCATACTTGAGCTGCAGTAGAGAAGAGTACTTACCGCCTTTATACACTGCCTTTATACCGCTGCTTATCTATTCGACAGATAGGAAGAGATAAATTTGACTGACAAATCATTAAACCTATACCACTTCAATTTTCCTAATAGTATGTCATGAGAAACGGTATCAAAGGCCTTGGATAAATCAAACAACTTGATCAACAGCAAATCCGCGTTTTTCAAGGCTCCGTGGCTCCATTTCATAAAATCTGTAAGGGCATTTAATAGTTCCTCGACCAGTTCTGAATCCAAACTGTCTAGCAGATAATAACCCATTTGTCTCGAAGTGATCCTGTGTTTGCTTGTATAATAACTTCTGGATCTTAACCTAATGGAGGTGTTGTAGACGATGTTCGCCTGGGAATCTTTTTTGGGTGCTGTGGGCAGCCTGCGGTACCCAGGGAGGCATAGCACAATAGATCGTAAAGGTCGCAGTGCATTGCCCCCCCTCCCAAATAGGATTTCTTTTAAACATAGTACGCTAATTTCACAGATAAAAACGTATTAACTTTTATTCAAACCATATTATGATTATCACTTATTCTAAACGTCTCATTTCTTTATTTGGAAAAGATTTATTACAGAAGAAGTCAAAACCATAGCTTTAGATTATGACGCATTGCTGTTTTCCAATGAAGGATTTAAATTGTTGTATATTCTACAGTTTCATTATTTACCGAGTGGATTAATTCAATGGGTGCAGCTATATTTCTATTTTAATTTCTTAATATTACATACATCCTCCTTTTAATTAACTTCTGCAAGGGTATCTGCAATAAGTTGCTAGAAAAAACCTTGAAATTTTCTTTCAAATTAAAGCTATATAAGTTTTTTTAATAATCTTTCAGATTACATAAGAGATCTTTTTGTTAGCTTTTGTAATTAATTGAAATATATTTACTTGTTTAGAATAGAGGGTTAAAACAAGCAAGAATTAAATAAAAATTAAAAATAAAAAATAAAAATTAAATAATAGTTATAATATATGTGTGATTGAATGTGGGTGTAAGGGTGAACTCGAGCTTATGTACCGCGAGTTATTAGCTACCCACGCTAACGTGTTTCTGAATGTAAGCAATATCCATCTTTGGGCTAGAACATTCAAGGCGTATTACAGTATTCTGCCTTGAACGTTTTAGAGAGATAACTAGTTAAGTTTGCCGCCTCCATAAATGTAGCTAACTGCTTATTGATTATTCCATAAATTGCTACAACGGTCCCTCTATCCGCAAACTTGTACCCACCTTTTTATTAAAAAAAAAACATTTCTTTGATAATACATATTGGCTCCCCTTTTATGGTAGAAATAATTATTTCAAGGTTAAAATTAAGTAAACTAGGTTGATTTAAACATTATCTTTTAAGTTAAATATAACTGAAATTAAAATATTTATTTAGATTAATTAGCTTCGATAATAAACGATCTGATATAAAACAAATTTATACCATTTATCTAAATTTAAATTTCCAGATTCTTTTGGACAAAATTTTGTTTAAACTGTGTATTTATTTATTTATTTATTTTATTGTACTGCGCATTCCTTTCGTCACAGTGTGATCGAGAGTTAAATTCTGACTAGATTCGTTTTTTTTAAATTTCTTTGTTTTCAGCGTGCAAAATTTGGTGATTATATAAAATTGTTGCAGTGAAATCCGCTGACCAGGGAAAACATCAGGATTTTTCCACGATATCCTGCTTCATTTTCTATTTGTTCATCGACCGGTTTCGGGCGTTTTGCTTATCTTCTGGATATCTTGATAGAAAGGATGTTATCAGACATAGACTTGCCAGGGTGAAAGCAGTGTACACACGATTTTGGAGAAGTGTTTTTTTTTTCTCAATCCGATGTGAAACACTCACACGGCTTTCTGATATTGCAGTTAATACAGTTGTGATTAAAATAATATTTCTTTATACTTAAAGAAATTAACTCATTTCCCTCTAACATTAAATGTAGAGCTAGTTGGGGGGGGGGGCAAGTACCTGCTCAGGCAGGAAGCAGAAGTATGATGATTACAGTATAGTCCAGAAGACAATGCCAACATTGACCAAACCAAATGATATGTAATGTTGTAATAATATCCAAAGAGAGTATTCGTAGCAGAGAAAGAGAGACAAAATGCCAGGACCACTCTCTCGGACTGGAGTGGGAGAAACCACATAAATAGAGCGACGAGTCACAGGTATAGAAGAGTTCATACTACTTAGGTCACTCGCCAGACTCACTACGTGTCATACCCAATACCACTCTACCTTACTCTATCATTTCAAGTGTAAAATCCAGGCAGTCAGTGTCACTTATTATATTATTATAGAGTGTTAACCATATTAGTTAATTTAATTTAAACCAGACCATTTCTTTCCTTCAACAACCCCATTATAATGTATTGGGCAGATTGTAGTTGTGCTGTGTGTTTAACACGAACGCTATTGAAGGGGCTTATGTGTGTGTATGTTTTAGAGAAGAGATTGTATTAAAGAAATAAGTAAGGAGTCACCACTGCTTACAATAAATAATTTGAATATATTTGAATTATTGAATAATGTGAATAACAATTACAAGTTAATTGTAATAATGAAATAAGCTAGACTGATTTACAATATATAAAAAAATGTTAAACACTTATTGGCACACTGAATTTAAAATGAGAGAGTGATACTGAATGCAACGAATGCTAATAGTTGAATGCTCAAATTACGACTCTTCTTGATAGTTACAACCTGCCCTTTATATTTGATTTCTAGAAGGGGATAAAAGACAAAGAGTGGCCGAGTTCTCCGACCTATCTTTTACGCGGTGTATTATACCTGGGTCCTTTGTCTAAGATTATCATTGACCTCAGTTTAATAGTCCCTAAAAGATTCTCTAAATTCATATGACTGCACTAAAATACACTTTATTTTAAGTTAAAATTCACTAAAATATTTTCACATTTTTTCCATTTTTCCATTTGCTTCTTCCACTTAAAAATATTTGAAAAATTTTATTCCACAAATTCCGGAACACTGCCTAAAAACAAATTTTTTTCAGAAAAATGTTCCAAATGAAAGTTATAAAAAGTTATAAGTAATAAGAAGTCGAGGAGTGCATAACTCCAGAATCTTCATTCATTCGGATAGCCAGGTTGTCCTGCGGGCAATTCACTCGTGGGAGATCAGCTCAAGGCTGGTGTGGGATTGGACCCTTACTGGACCTGAAACGTTCTGCGGCATCGCAAGATGCCTCAGGAGTGCATCCATTAGGGCATGAATGCACGATCATTCAAGAGAATGGTGGGCTAAAACCCCAGGCCAAAGGCAGGCGAAAACTTTCATTCATACATAGATACACGCCCAGGCTAACTGCAGAACTACTCCAACTTGGCCGGGAGGCCATTAGGATGGCAGTTGGCGTTCTCACTGGCCATTTTAGACTTTTAATAAGCATATGCACCGCATGGGCCTGGCAATGAATAGCCTGTTTAGGTTTTGTCAGGAAGAAGAGGAAACAGCACTGGACGTTCTATATTTGGTTTACACCCTGCTTCCCGCTTGTATGGCTGAGGTTTCGCCTCTTTGGAGTGGAGAAGCTGACGCCTGCAAGCCTTAGCCAGGGGCCTCTCTCGGGTCTATTAAGGCTGACAGGGCTCGAGAGGGTGCTGTGATTGGAGGTGCTCTTAACCGACCACTTAGGGCATCCCCAGATTCCAAAGTTCAAATAAAGGACAGGACTGGGGAGGGAACTCCAACTTAGGGGATGCCACAATAGACCCTTGGGGGTCGCGGTGGCGCAG
>JAAEAF010008027.1:0-20555 GCA_011037195.1 Triatoma infestans
GTTGTAGAATGACGTAGGGTCCGTCTCTTCGTGGAGCGAACTTGGCTGTTCGTCCTTTCGTCTTACTGCTCTGTGTGTGGGTAGTGATCCACACGCGGTCTCCGGGGTCCGCGTACTGGGGGCGCGTACTGGGGTCCGGGACGTGCTCGTTGGTCTGCGTATTTCTTCTGCCGGTCCTGAGCCGTTTCCTGGTTGTCTCGGGCTCTGTAGTAGGTGTCTGCCATGCGCGAGAGGGCTGGCGTGATTTCGGCGATGAAATTCTCTGAAGTGATGACTTCTCTTAAGTCATGTTGGATCTCTGCGGGGGTCCGTAATTCTCTTCCAAACGTTAAGTATGCAGGCGTCATCTTGGTAGCCTGGCATTCAGCGGTGTTGAGAGCGAATCTGATAGCGGGCAGTCTCCTTGGCCAAGCGCTGTGGTCTTCTCCTACGAGGATAGCTAACTGCGTCTTCAGTTCTCGGTTTCGTCTCTCCACGGGGTTCGCTGCCGGGTGGTAGACTGGTGTAAAGGCTTGTGTAATGCCTAAACAGAAGGTGATGTACTGCATCACGTGTCTGATGAACTGCGTTCCATTGTCGCTGATCATCTTCCTTGGTATTCCGTATCGTAAGAAGAACTCGTTTAGTAGTAGTTCTCCGCAGCGCTGTGCCGTAGCTTCTTGTAAGGGAAAAAGCTCTATCCATCGGGATGCTGTGTCCTCGATGACTAATATCCACTTGTACCTTTCGACTGATTCGGGTAAGGGACCGAATAAGTCTACGGCGATGACTTCGAATCGCTGGTTCATTGGTGGGGTCCTGAGTAGTCCTGCGGGCTTCAAGTTGGCTGCCTTGTACCTCTGGCATGTCGTGCAAGCTCGTATATACTCTTCAATGCTGTGTCGCATTCCTGGCCAGTAATAATGCTGAATTATCCTCTGGTAGGTCTTGTGAATACCGTTATGTCCTGCTGTGGGCGCATCGTGGTACTCCTTTAGTATAGCTACTCGTTCGTGTACTGGAACAGCTAGCTGTGCGTGTCCACCTCCTCGTCGGTGGCGTATCTGTAAAGGCAACCATTCGATATTAGATAACCTCTGGCGGACCATCTAGCTGCTTCACCATCTTGCTCTGGATCGGTGAAGGCGTCTAGTATTTTCTTCAGCTCGGGATCCTTGGACTGTTCTTCCCGGATCTCCGTAGCGCTTCTCCTCGGCATGTCTATAGTGAGGGTACAGACTGCGTACTTCTCTTCTTCAGGGGGCCTTGATAACGTGTCGGCCACTGCGTTGCTCCTTCCGGGTGTGTATTTGATCTGAAATACGTAGGGTTGTAATTGCAGGGCCCAACGGGCGAGTCGGCCTGTAGGTGATTTCAGGGTCATCAGCCACTGTAGTGGTTGGTGGTCTGTGACTATCAACGTGGGGCTGGCCTCGATATATCCTCTGAACTTGAAGACTGCCCCTACTAAGGCGAGTGCTTCTCGTTCGGTCGTCGTGTAGTTTCTCTCAGGCGCTGTAAGCAGGCGGCTGGCGTACTCCACGGGATGTTCTTCTTCTTTCTCCCCCTGGACTAAGACAGCTCCAATAGCATAAGCACTAGCGTCGGTTTTGATAGTGAAGGGGCGAGTCTCATCGGCAGGCTGGAGGATGGGTGCTGACGTCAGTAGTTTCTTTAGCTGGTCAAATCCATCTGCTTGGGCGGTGGTCCATGTCCATGTGGCGGCTTTCCTGGTGAGCAAGGTCATCGGTCGAGCGATCTTGGCAAAGTCTGGGATGAATCGTCGGTACCACGAGCAGGTCTGAAGGAAACTCTTAAGTTCCTTTACGTTCCTCGGTGCGGGTCTCTTGAGTATAGCTTCGATCTTCTCTGGATCGGGGGGTGAATCCCTAGGCGTAATCACGTGGCCTAGGTACTTGATTCGTTCGCAGCAGAAGTGGCATTTGGGCCGGTTGGCCTTCAGCTTGTACTTCTCTAGATGCTGAAATACCTCTTGTAGGTCTGATAGATGCTCCTCGTAGCCTGGTGAGAACACTATTAGGTCGTCTAGGTAGACTAGCAGTGTGATGTGGCTGAGTCCAGTTCGAAACTTGTCCATAAGTCTCTGAAAGGTGGCTGGTGCGTTGCGTAAGCCGAATGGCATGCTGTTAAACCGGTAGGTTCCAAAAGGTGTGATGAAACAGGTTTTATCTCGATCCTCTAGTTTCACCTTGATCTGCCAGTACCCTGCTCTGAGGTCTAGCGTGCTCATATACTGCGTCCCTTTAGCAGTGTGCAAGATGTCATCTATCCGTGGCAGGGGATAATGATCTGCTTTAGTGACTGCATTCAACTTCCTGTAGTCAATGCATAGCCTGTACGTGTTGTCCTTCTTGGGCACCATGACGACAGGTGAGGTCCATTCACTGTCGCAGGGCTCGATGATCCGTCCGTCCAGCATCTGGGAAATCTCCTGTTCCAAGATGTGACGTCTGCTAGGTGATAGCCGGTATGGCGGTGCTGCTATAGGTGATGCCTCTCCGGTGTCTATCCTGTGTTCTGCGTGTGGCGTAGGCTCTGTAGGAATTCCAAACACGTCCTCGTGAGCAGCAAGTATCTCATTAGCCTGCTCCTGTTGTGCTCGGGTGAGCCGGGGGCCTTCGTCTTTTCTAAGCTCCACGTCTATGGTGAAAAGCTGTAGTTGCTCCTCCGATGGCCATAGGGTGTCATCCGCCCATACCCTATGGAAGTCTAGATGGCTATGCCTGGTGGGCGTGTGGTGAGTCCTTTCGGTGGGCTCGCAACGGTGTATTATCCACCTACCCCTGGTGGTGTCCTGTTGTACCGGTGATGAGGGTCCATAGCCTCCGAGTATGGCCTCTTCGGTAGCTTCCATCTCTACTAGCGTTCTTGTTGCTGTGGGTGGTAGCGGGCTGACCATGGTTGTCCTGAATTGTGGCGTCTGCACAATCGCTTCCTGAGTTGTTCCATAAACTCGTGTGTCTTCTGCTCCTGGAGTCAGCGGCGGTGGGCTGATCCTTTCTGATGTGGGTTGTGGTACATTCACAACCGTGTTCTGAGTTTCTCTATAAACTCGTGTGTCTCCTTTCACTGGAGTCAGCGGCAGTGGGCTGAGTAGTGCTGGCTGCGGTGTCATAGTCACAGTGTCCATCTGTATTCTTCCTGATGTGGGTTGTGGTACCTTCACAACCGTGTTCTGGGTTTCCCTATGAACTTGTGTGTCTCCTTTTACTGGAGTCAGCGGCAGTGGGCTGAGTAGTGCTGGCTGCAGTGTCATAGTCACAGTGTCCATCTGTAACTGTGGTGGTGCTGGCTTGTCCTTTCTTGTGAATGGGTAGAGTGTGGGGTTGTCATGAAACCTCCACCTGTGTTCTCCAAAATCCAATATAAGTCCAGCGTCCTCAATGAAGTCTATTCCGAGCAACGTCTGGGTGTTCCGGGCTCCCGGGAAGAATGTGAAACTGGTCGGGATTGTCCTTCCCTTCAGTTTGACTGGCAGTTGCGTCTGTGCAACCTGCTGCGTTGTTTCTTCTCCGTCTGCTAGCGTCACTGTAGCAGTTGTTGGGGTGAGGGGATGTCCTCGTTCTTCTAGCAGGGTCTGCAGCTGGTGGCTGCCTATACTGGTCTTGGCTCCTGTGTCTCCAAAGCCAGTGCCCTCTAGGTTCCACACGGCAAAGCTGAGTGCTGGCCTCTGCCGGGTGCGGATCTGTATGTGGGCAGCACAGAAAGAGCCTGTTCTTTCTTGCTGCGTCTTCGTTTGGTTGCAGTCCGGGCAGTTCCTCCTGTATACTCCCGGTCTGTTGCAACCAAAACAACTTTAGGCCGCCTGTGCTGTAGGCTGCTGCTTGTGCGGGTGGGCTGCCTTTGCCTTCCTGCAGTCCTTCTGATAGTGGCCTCTGATGCCACAGTAGTCACACCTGGTAGTGCCACCTGTCCTCTCGTTTGGCTTTTTTGCTGCTGGTGCTGGGTCCTCATACTGCTCGATACGTCTGGCCTCTTGCACGAGTGCCCAGAAGGTATCGACAGTTTCCCTCCTGATGCGGGTTCTTAACCTGGGATGGAGTACCGCATAGGTCATGTCCAGCTGAACATGGATGTCCAGAGCCGGGGTGATTTGAGCAAGTATTGCTCGCTTGCTGTAGACAAACCGGTCCGTGCTGGTCTTGTTGTCCTGCGGCGTGTTGAAAAACTCTCGGTACAGCTGATCGTTGGACTTCCTAGGTCCAAAAGTTCGCCTCAGCTGCTGTATGGCGTCAGGCCATGTTGTGGTGGTTTCCTTCTCTCCGAGCCACCAAGTTCCTGCAACGTCTGTGAGTAGCATGGGCAGTGCGGCTAATGCGTGGTTGTCACTCACTCGGGCTGCTTCCTTGTACGTCTCTGCTGCGGAGATGAAGAAATCCAGGTCCTCTCCTGGTTTTCCTCCGTAGCGTGCGGTACACCCAATCATTAGGCCAGACTGCTGGGTCTGCCTGTCTTGATTGATGCCTCGTATCAGCTGCTGCAACATCTCTGGGGTGAGCTGCATGCTTATGTCTCCTAATTCGGGGCTGGGCTGTCGCTCCGGCGATGGTCGTTCTAGAGCTCGTGCTGCACGTTTGGGCGCCATTTCTTTTATAAGACACTCCCAGAATAAATATCCCGGGGGTGTGGGGAACTAGGATTCGTGATTCTGCAAAATAAAATACACCCAGTAAATGTCAAAGCACACTTAGTAAAATGTTACATATATTCTGAAAAGCATATACAGTAAATGGTTGCTATGACCAATCTGTTCGCTCAGGGAGTGACACAGATTGTCAATCGTCGCTCGTCGAGTAGAGTGGCCTGGCCCTCTTGCCTAGCGCACACTACTTATCGGTGATCGTTGTACGAACAAACGGCCGGGCTCTCCTGCCTAGCGCAGATGTCTTGAAACGGTGATCGCTGGATGAGTAAACGGCCTGGCTCTCTTGCTAGCGCAGATGCTCTGAGAAGTTAGTTAAGGGCCTGCCTAGCTAGCGCCAAAACTATTAGAAGAGTTTCTAATCGCTGAGTACTTCTCTCTCCCCTGATTATTCTGGTCGTGGATGGCCCCTTATATACGATTCTGAGGTGGTAGGGATGGTGTCCAGTAGGCGGGTCTAGCCGGTGAAAGTTCTCCCCTCTGTAGTGGAGTAGGAGAGTCCTAGTGTAGTGGGGGTGTGCTCCCTAGTGAAAGGTCCACTTGGTGCAAACCTGGTGGCCGGGCGGAGAACTGTGTTACAAAACTTTTTACACTATTTACATTAAATAACTATGTACATGAAAATGAAAAGAAGAAAAACAAAGCACGATGAAACTAAAAAATGTAGCCAAAAACTAAAATAAATTCTTCTATGTAATAATTCATGGAAAAAATAAAATAAGAGAAAGAAAGAATAGAAATCAGTTAAATACGAGAATAGCAGTGCGTACACTAGATATGTTCACTGGTCGGCTGACCAAAGGGCACTTCTAGTAAATTTTAGAAATAAACTTAAGAAAACCTTAGTAAAAAACTCATTTTACTTTTTCATAATCCTAGTAACAGAATCAATTGATCGCATCAAATTTTCACCTGAAATACATGTTTTGAAGTCCTCTGAGTGCCAAAAAAAATGGTCTGTGTGTGTGTTTTTCCCTCACAATAGTACCACTTGAGAAGGGATTTTAGTTTTCTACATGTTCCATTAAAATATTAAATGCTTATGATTACAATTTTAATATATATATAAAATTAATTTTGATAAAGCATTGGAAAAATCACTAG
This sequence comes from Triatoma infestans, assembly GCA_011037195.1. Lineage (NCBI taxonomy): Eukaryota > Metazoa > Arthropoda > Insecta > Hemiptera > Reduviidae > Triatoma > Triatoma infestans. Next base: position 5,747 of record JAAEAF010008027.1, read on the forward strand.
AATATGGCTAATCTAATATTACATAGCATTTGTGTGTGTATGTATGTACAAATTACCTAAAACTCCAAGGATTTGCTTTTAACTATTATATACTGTCTAAATATATTAGTATCTATCACTTTTATTTGAAACATTTTTCAAAGGAAAATTTATTTTTGGGAGTTCTGAGGGGACAATAGCGTTATGGTTGACTACCTCTTCACTATGTGTTGTTTTACCATCTATATAATATTAATACACATTAGAAACATTGATAGAATTCCAAATTTTTCGAATTGTCCCTTAAATTTCGAATGCTTACTATACAGATACAGTTCTATAACTTTTATTTGGAAGGTTCTTCCGGAAAAACTGATTTGAGGAACGTAGCAAGTACGTTAAAATTCGAACTGCCACTACAAGCTAGTTAAGACAGAGGGCGCTCCCATACCAGTTACACTCAAGTGTATATGATAACCTGATAACTCCTACCACTTTTTTTATGGCAAACCCATCTGCAAGTTTATAAATATAACAATTTTAATGTAAATTTTCTATTAAATTGTGTGTTAATAGAAAGTAGTGTGAGTGTTTCACGCCAGCTTTTTTTTTATAATGTTAAAATGACCAAATTTATAGAATTACTCGCAATGAAAGATATAATGAAGTTTTATAGTTGAAGCTGGAAGTAAGAAATTGTATTTCAAATTTATCTAAATATGCAGTTTTATTGTCTATAATTTAGAATTTTTTTTATCCCATATGTAGAAGTTAAATCACTTGGCGCTTACTGCATCCAATACAGATGATCAAACTCCAGTGTTTTAAACAATTATTACATTAGTATATTAAATATTGCCATTGGCCCACTAAAAAATCTGATTTCATCTTGCCAAATTATTACTTGTAATATTAAAGATTAAAATATAGGGTCAGCTTTATAAACAAATTTTGTAATAATTCTTACTTCGGATCTCATTAAAATTTAGTATTATATCCATATAAAAACATCAGCCCTGTTATTAACTACAAATTGGAAGAAATCATTTGAACATGACATAACTATTAAGAAAAAGGTAAACTACAAATAAGAATGCAAATTGTTTATTATTTCAAAAGAAATAAAATAGTAAAAATTTAATAGTGACAATATTGTTCCATATATATTATTTGTAACAGTTAGAAAAATATAAAGCAAAAAAATAAATAAAAAAATGAAAGATTATTCTAAAATAATAAAAATCCTTTTTGATTCCTTTCAAGCACGAAATGTCGAATGTTTCATATTGTAGTTATTGCACGGTATATCTTAAAAGTACATTAATTTTATATAGATTCTTTCTTGATAAAAGCCTATTAAGTGAAAAAATTAGATGTTCCCCCCTCGCAAAGTCAAATTTGTCTATTAACTACTTTGACTTTAGTTTTTGTTGTTAGAATTTACATTCTGTGAATAGGTCCTTTTAGTGTTATTATTTTAAATATATATTTTGGCTTTTTATGTTATTACTGTGGTTGCTTCAGTTATTTTATACTTGAAATCTTAGGTACTATTTGCTTAATATTATTGTTTACTTATATGTCTCCACGATAATATGTTTTTTTGAATATTTGTTTAGCTTGAGCTTTTCCTCATTAAATATTCCACTTGCATCTATTAGTTTCAAGAATTGGAGAACCTACCATAAAATGGTTGTCTATCTCTGACAAAACCTTTTTGCTTTGAACTCCTTTAATAATATAGTTGAACTGTTCTAAACTTTAAACCGATATAGGTTATTGCAACGTTCAGTATATATAAAGACTGTGCTTAGATCTTTGTGGCTGTTTACATGTTAGCATTTGTACACACAGTGTAGTCTATAAAAAGTATGTATGTGGTAAGAGAACAATTTGGGAAAATTCTTTTATTCCAAAATAATTAAATTCCACTTGCCGTTACGCAGAAAAATCTCATTTCTTTTCCAGCAATTCGGTTCAGAAATCTATACGATGACAGATAATAATGCCTCTGTATATATATATATATGATGGTGAACTCAAATTTTCCTGTATGTAGGCTAAACCGAAGTAATTATACACAACAATTACTTCTATAGGCACTGGTAAACTATGTGAATGTGAATGTTTAGGGGTGCCAATATGTTAGTTTGGGATGTCGCCAAAATCAAATTGGTTAGTCTACTAGAGCAAGGGTGGCAAACTGGCTGCCCACGAAAGCTTTGTATTCTCCCGCAATCCTGAAGATTTCTTTTCTAAAAATCAATGTTTCTAAAACTTGTGGATATTAAAACAGAAAAAATTCTATCTTCTAAAAAGCATTACTTTTGTTAGTTCAAACAATAATTTTCTTAGGATGTAATTGAACTTATTGATTCTGGACTTGTCTTATTTTTGTAAAATAAAAATTGTAGAAAATGCTGGTGTGTCTGTAAGTCGTAAAGGACGGGAAACATAAGGGCCTTGTTATAGAGCCTTTCTGTTACTTTCTCTTACTCTTTGTAAAAGGAAGTATTGCACTCGTGCCAGATTTTCGAAATTAAATTTTCACCGCAAATATGGTCAGTTTTGGGATCACCTGTATGTCAAAAAATTTTTTTTAGCGAATGGTATGTGTTTATATTATATATATTTGACTGGCCCTTCTTGCGTTTGATTTTGAGACTCCTGCATTACAGAGAAGCGCAGTCATCACTTGTTACCAGTACTTACTGGTACTCACTCCCAGAAAATAGGTTCTGCGAGGACTTGAGTGCCAATGACTGAGAGCTACTAACCCTGCCTTGTCTTTCTGTAGAATAAGGATGTAAAACTTAGTGTTAAGAATGGTACATCCATTTTGTAGAAAAACAGCCGAGTATTCTTACATTTCTGCGTTCATAGACACGAATTACTCATAAATGAGAATTTCAAAATATTCGCACGTCCAATCTTACATGTTAAGACACTTGAACAAACAAAATTCAACCAGTACACCCTGTTGAAAACTGAACTTTTTAAAAATGGAAGGGTAAAATCCTTTCTAAAACCTCAGAAAAAAAATCATCTAATTTTGTCTTTTCCATGATAAAATATTAATGTTTTAACAAAATATACACTCATAAACTATCATGTTATAAAACCATCTATCTTTTATTAGCATTATCGTGCACAAAATAGCTGGATCTACTTAATATAATAATCTTTCATGCTTAATTTGTATTCTATATGTCCTCACTAAATGTTAAATGATTCATAAAGTCAACAGCCAATCAGATTGCATATTTCCAAGATTTATACCAGTCAGCTGGTACAAATGTAAACGGAAGATTATTAACAGTTATTAAGTCAGAATTATCATCTTCCATACTGTGATCAGGAAAAGTATTATAAAATAATAAATGTGAATGATCGTGAAATTATCTACTTTAATACCACCCGAGAGATCATTTTTCGCATAGTTTTCCGAAATTTGATTAGATTATCAAAGGGATAAAATAATTATCACACAAACAAGGAAGAGAGAATAATCTCCCAAAACATTTCGAAAAAATTATTGGCAAGGATGTTCAGTGCAATGTTTATATTTTGTCAATTCTCTATAAAAACTTTTTCTTTTTTCTACAAGGACTACTAATTTGTTGAGATGGGATGCAAGGGCCCTTGAAAATTTAAGCAAGTGTGCATGACGGTTTTATGCTGATTCTCAAGGCCGTTGTTCAATTGAGATGAAGAGGTGGCGTCTTTCATGGGTAATTATATGCAAACTATAATTTTATGGAAAATGATATGCATGTAATTTAGGGATAATCAACATTTGAAATTAGTTGTAAGTCCTTGCTGTTTTTAGGAGCTCCAAGCATGTGTGTACTTTAGGGCGACTTCAGAAATGACTGACTACTTTGTATTACTCTGTACTACTTAGTGTATTGCGATCGTGTCGAATTTTCGAAATTGAATTTTCACCAGAAAATCATGTTTTCTGCTTCCGTGAGTACGAAAAATTGGTTTAAGTTAATCTATATATATTTTATAAAATTATGTCAACAACTCCATTTATCTTTACTATTAGAGGTCAGAAATAGCAGCAACTATTAGTTATGTCTTCAGCCGGCATAATAATAAAAGCTTTATTTACATTCTGAAGCAGAACAAAAGCCTTTCCTTAAGGAGGTTAGAGAGTCTTTAACATAATATTTATTACATAATTTACATTTTACATATCAAATAAAAGAAGAAATAAATAAAGAAAGAAAAATAAAGAATTGTACCAATTATAATTTACAAACTTTACTTCACTTATATTCTTTCGGCTTACTAATTAATAATTCGTTTAGTGATATTACCACATCACTCTCGCCTATGAATGCCATTGCTCATCTCTGATTCATTCCTTCATCTAATTGCTGGTCTTCCTTTCCATCTGTTCCTGTCTCTGGATCCCATTCCGTGTGCGTATTTTGGTCCAGCACAGTCCTTCCAATCTGGTCATATGCTCTCCCACTGTCAGGAGGTGTGTAGGAGACTTCTCCATTTGATTTCTTTTATAAGTTTCCTGTTATTTATTGATCTTAATTCCTAATATATCTAATCATTACTTCATGTCGCCTATCTAATTTGCTTGTGAGAACCCGTGTTTGACAACCATACAAAATAGTAGGATAAAAACTTGAGCAATTTTCCTTAGCAATTTTACCGAGTAATCAATATTTCTGCCAACCACACTTAATTCTGTTGTTTAATTCTTAAAGCTTTCATCAAATTATTTTAAAAGAGATGTAATACTTAAGTTTTATCAGGACCGCCATTATTTCAAGTTTAAAATTGTTCATTTAAATAATACATTAGTTCAGTAATATAAAAAAATATTTCCATGTCTGCATTTTCTACCTATTTACCAGTAACTTTTGAAGCAGGGGAAATGCAGAAAACGGGGAAAAGATGGAAGGAATAAAATGCAGCTTGGGACGAACAACCTCACACTAAAGCACAAAAACCCTGCCGCCCCAGTAACCCATTTTCCAAATACTTTTAAGTATTTTTGTCGTTTTAATGTTTAATTTATTAATTAATTTTGTTTAACATTCAGTTAGAGATTTGATTGCGTGAGAAAATAACTAAATTCTCAGTTATTTAATGGCACCCTTTCTTTCAGCTATACAGTGCGGATATTTAATTATTATTTATAAAATCATGTTTTTATTTAAATTAAGCAAGAACCTAGTCATATATTTATAAAAAAGTTAATTTAAATTAACATATACAAAACTTCCTAATTTTGTAATAACTATGTAATAAAATAGAGTAAATGTACTTCTGCACTTTTCAGTAAGTGTAACTTTAGAAAATCGGCAGATAACACTTTTCTTGAAAGCAATTTTAATGTAAACCTATTTATTAATATTGAACAATTATTCGTAATAAATAAAGATATAGTCTATTTCAATTATATAAAATAATCATATTTTATGATTTTTGTTCCTTTAATCCAATCAGTCGATATTGATGAATAACTTTAGGTTCTGTAGTACTGGAAAACATCTGAGGTTTTTATTTCCATAATGGCAAACTTCTTGTTCTCACACTTTTGTCAGAAATGACAAGTTGAGCTAGTAGGCCGTAACCAGTTTAAAGGGACAAAAAAAAAAAACAGGTGTGGAACCCTCACAGTTCATACAGTCAAATGAAATTTTGTTTTTTAATTTCAAATTGTATTCATTTGTCCTAGCATACACATGGAGATAGTGGAGGGACATATACCACCTGCCAACCCAGGCAGCTAGGCTAATAATGCAGTCCAGAAGAACGCACCAATAAATTGACTCAAATGAAATAAAATTTGAAATTTAACATCGTAAATTCGTACAACTAAAATACTTTCTTTTTTTTTTTTTTGAAAAATGTTTCAAATAAAAGTGATAGGTTTATATTTGTGCAGTCAGCATTCCAAGTTTAAAGGAGATCGTTAAATTCATTTTCCAGGAAATTCCAAAACCCAAAATCTATTCTATAAAGTCGCATTCCAGTTTACCGATTTTCTTCAAATTTGGAATTCTAGCAATGCCAAACTAATATTATTAAATGTATACTAATATTATATAGGTGCTGGAACCATGTATTGAAGTGGTGGTACTGTAGTGGAAAGCTTAACGTTTCTGTTCCCCCAGAAACCTCCCAAAAAATCAATTTTCACGGGAAAATATTTCAAATGAAAGTGATAGGTATTTAGGTTTATAGATAGTATGCGAAGCCTGAAGAAAATTGTTGGGGCTGTTTTTGAGAAAATCGCGAAACACTGATGAATAAAAAAATTCACTAAAGTCGCACTTCTGGTTGATAGGTTTTGTTGAAACTTTCCTGTTAGTGGTTGGTGGTAGTATCTAAACGGAATACCAAGTTTGAGCTTAAGCTGCGATTTTTTGATTTTGAGATATTTTGTTCTCGCGTACCCATTTCTTTTTGCATAGGTAGGTGATATGTGCAGCTTCTTACATTCAGCGTACTTACAAGCAAATTCTAGTTCATCATAAAAAAAAAACGATCACCCATATTTACACTAAGCTGCTTATAAGGATCATCCATATTAGACTCTATATACTTATTGTGCTACTTACATTGTACAAAATGCATACACTACAAGAGAGTCCAAACAGAGCTAGATCCTGGTATAGACTAAGCTTTCTGTACCATGTCTCTACCATAACTACGTCCATCACTTTTCTTTATCTTGCCTCGCGAATCGATGAGTCTTTGTCCGCTGTTCACAGCAGATATCCATCCAAACTTGTCTCAACATCCTAATGTAATTTAATGACTTCTACTTCTCAGAAAACAAAATTTTAATTCTACTTAAATCTTCATTAAAAATCATTTTAAATTATATACCTTGTAAATATTCATCCTCAAGGGTCACTGTTTGTCCTGAAATCAGAGGCTCATAAAAGGTGTGGCTAGTTTCACTCAAAAAAGTCATCAAATTTTTTATGTCTTTCACTTTTTTTTCAGGTAATGGAAGTCGGTTTTTATTAATCGGGATTAGTGTTGGTGTTTCTATCTTTTCAATCCTTGATAATGAACTTGATCGGGGTCGCATACGTTTCATTACTAATGTTCTTTCTGGCTAAGTCCATATTTTAAACGGTTCAGAAGAATTGAGTGACTTTTTTAACAAAACTTTTGTAGGAGTTGTGGTGGTTGGTTCCGCAGAGCTGGAAAGCATCAGAGGCACTTTCCGTGATAGCCTGCTTTTTTCAGATACTTTTGTAGGAGTTAAGGTTGAATATTGTAACCATTATATCTGGAACCAGTTAATGCATCCTTTTTCTGAATTAAATTTTCGATGTTAATGGCTTTTTAAAATATTTTTTCGAAATTCAATAAATTTTTTTGTTTCATTTCTATCACTTCTATCGGGGGTTTTCCTTGGTATTAATCTAATTAGGTTTGCCCAGTCTCTTGGTATTTCAATTTTAGCAGTTGTATTTTTTTTTACTTTTTCAATAGCCGCGTGTAAGGTATCAGCTTCTAGATGCGAGTGATCAGGTTCTAGAAATTTATGATTAATCACAAGTTTTCTTGCATTTTTGCTACAATTTTCTATTGTAAGTGAGAACGTAGCTGCTAAATAAATATTTCTCGTTTGCCCGTACAACAATCACTAAATATATTAATTTCAGTAGCACGGTTGGTATACTTAAGATGTAATGTCTTAAACAGGATGTGATTTCTTGACCTCCTTTGCCTCCAATGGATCCATCCCAAGTGTAACATAAAGCCTGTTTCTTCTTACTAACACAATTGTAGACAGTCAAGTTATATGTCCACAAACATCTTTTATAAAAAGAAATATTGTTTTGAAGCATAGGTGTGGCGAGACATTTCTGCAGATCAAAGCACAAAAATGCTACATGTCGAATAATGATACTTTTTTTATGTTGTAAGCCTGGTCAGCCATGGCAAGATTTGGTTGGTTGGTTGTAAGTATCTTCTAGCACAGCCTTTTCTTGTAAATCCGAGCATGCATTAATCTGGATCTTATATTTGTCGCATTTTGCACAGGTGCCATTAGAAGGATGATGAAATAAATTGAATTTTTCAACAAATATTTTTGTATAAAATGACTCAAGTTCTGGTACAATGTTTTGATCTGAACAGTGTTCTCTGTACAATGTATACATTTTGGAAATGTTCAAATCTTGGAGCAAGTATTTTTTTTTTTCAGTATGCGATTGAGTAATGACTTATGTAGGAAGGGAAACTTTTTATATGATCTCCAATTCTGGCAATTGAATCACTACAGATTCTTTGCTGATGACCATGTTTCCCTCTTTCATCGGCTGGGCAAATGAAACCACTTGTAGAATGTCTTTTCTTTTTTGCTATTACTTTTATTTTCCCAGGTTCGATATCTAATGTATTTAAAAACATAGTACGGCATACTTGTATTTAATGTCCCTCATAATTATACAAAAAATATAACAGAGTAAATTGACGCCTACTTGGTCTTTGATTCTGACGAAGCCGTTCAACTTTCTTTTCGATTTCTTCAAAGCACTGTTCGAGAAACTGATTTTGAGAGTTAGAATCAATGTATAAAAATCTTGAAAAAATTGTAATCACATCTCTTCAGTAAGTTTTTCTCTTCCTTTTTTTTTATCTTTTAGTGCTTTTCCAGGTACATACTCTTGTGAGGTTGAGCAATAAGGGCTTCTTGCCTCGTGACGCCGATTTCTTTCCCAGCCATTAGGATTTCTTCTTCTCTTTCTGGTTTTATCTTTTTCATCCAATTTATTCCTGCCTCTACCTTTTTTATTTTGAATACTTGATTCGGTGTTGCTTACAGCAGTAAAATGTTCAACTTCTTCAATATCTTGAGTATTTTCTACTTCTTCATAATCAGAAGATGACTCTTCACTATCTGCGAAGGATGATACATATCTGAACTATCATCAGATATGAAAAGATCTTCTGAAAGACTGACAACCTGAATATTTTTTAACGGTTCTGAAGTTGCCGAATGCTGAGACAATCCAGCAGCGGTTTACTATTATTAACCCGCCAAAACTAGTTGGTTTGCTATTATTTCCCTCCAAAAATCGCTTTAAATCGCGACCGGCAGTGTGACTTACGTCAAACAGCAGTGCAGCCATTTCTAATGAAAAATAAAATATATTTGTGCAAGAAATAACTATGTCATGACAAGCATTTCTGATACCGAAAATATTTAACGAAAACGCTCAAGTGCACTTATACAATTCTTGCACTAAGTTTTAAAAACCACAGTTTAACTATGTCTAGATAGGCATATCTTGCATAAAACTTAGATAACAAAGTGGCTTACTATTTTTTATTTCATAGAATCGCGATTATAAAATTAGAATGATTTGTGCAGTTCTTGAAATGAAACACGGGTAATTTTTAATTCGCTTAAGACAAAAAGATGAAAATTGAAAAAAATTGACTTAGGCTTTTTTTGTACCAAGCCATATACTACTATATACTTTATCCTCTTCATTTCATCTAAACTGGAATTTGAATCAATGGAATGTAATTTTCGATTCTCTCATTTGAGAAGGAGACAGAGTTGTTCATTAGGCTATTCGCTGTTGTTTAATAAAAGGAAATCTTAAACTAAAAGAAATGAGCCTAGCTTTTTTAAATAGGCAGCTGCAAGTCTAAACTACCAATCCTACAACAATAGGCAACTGCAAGTCTAAACTACCAATCCTACAACAATCTTCAAAAAAGAATGCTTATATTTCTCTACTGAAATGTCTGTTTGTTAGCATTTGAATCCAATTGTTCTCCATTTTATTTAACATTTGTAGTATAATATAAAACGATTTATTTATCATTATTTATTAATCAATAGTTCGAAATGAAACTAGGTCGGCTCGGCAGCATTATAATCACAATTAAATCTGCCTACAAACAGATAAACAATAATTTATTTGATATATGGTAATTATATTCAAAATATAACCTCTTCTATTTCAGTGTTATCTCTACAACTTCCTACTTAGAGCAGATAACACTATATATTTCGGTCCAATCTTTAACATAAAACAAAAATCGTGTGATACACTCTCACATTTCCTACATACTTGGAATTTTTCCTTTTAAACATTTAGTAATTAGGTGGTATTAAATATTTTATTTGATATCTTCCTCCAACACTTGGTATCAAAACCTTCTCTGTATGATAACATCGCAGTCCTTTAGGAGATGAACTGGAGTCTCCTCCATCTCTTCATAAAATCAGCAGGTCCTGCAAGTGCCCCCTGAAAAAGTGTACAATACCTCCTGAGGATTTTTTTTCTGGTTATAGAAACCCCAAACAGATCTTAGCTTGCTTCAGTTCTGTGAGGATTTTCTAGAGCTGAGGGTGATCACTTACATACACATTGCACACTCCGCAATTGATTACACTAATGTACAAATCCAAGGGAGCCATGAAATGAAAGAGCATTCGCTAAAGTTATTTTTTCATCTCAAGAAGCCTCCATAATACTTTTTCCAGTGAATACCCAATTTCTAAAATTTAACATGTCGCTGACTTCTTCTTACAATTGTGAGAAAAAAAACTTACACAAAGATATTCACCAATTTTCATCCGGAATTTATTTTATTAGTTTATTGCAAAAATAAATAGATAACGTGCGATTTTATTGGATTAAACTTTACCAAAGGAAGTGGAACAAAGCAAATTATAATTAAAAATAATTTAATACAAAGGATATGTAAGTTTAGTATTGTTTATACTGAAGAAAAAGTAAATGAACATTAAAAAAAAAAAGAACCGATCGATGATAACTCCGTGACTTAATTACAAAACGTAGGGCGACTCGTCTTGTGCACCGAACACCTTGCACCAAGGCCATACACTTAGAAATCACAATCTATATTCATTTAATTTAATCGAGGCTCAGTTGTTTAATAACCTAATTTGAATAGAAATAATACTTGGACGAATTTTTTTTTGTTTTTGGTGTGTAATATGGTTCTTTTATTTTTATTTTTTCACTCTCTCTCTCTCTCTCTCTCTACGTTGTTCCATTCAAGTTAACATAATAATTTAGATTTCGTGCAACAATTCTTGAGACAGTATCAACCTTCACCTAACTTTAACCTACTAAGATAACTCGGGTAAATTCTGCATCTTGTGTTTATATTTGTGATAACAGTATTATTTCACCACTTATATAAACACAGTATAAACAGAATAGTAAATATTAATTTCTTACTCGTCTTATTGTGTAAGAGCATTGTTAAGGCCAAGCGGCATGCGGAGCCCTTTATTAAATTTTTCTCAAATTTGTGAGCCTCTGGTTCTTGTGTTTTTACGTCTTTAGCAAATGAATATCTTTCAATGTTATTATGTTTACTAATTTTTAATATTATAACAATTGTCTTAGAAATTATACAGGGCAACCAATATTATAATAATAATAATAATAAAATCTGTTGTGAAACACTCACACGACTTTCTCTTGCTGCAGTTTACAGAACTATAAATGATTAATTTACTTCAAACTTATAATTTTTATTAAATATTTATTTATCTTCTTTATATCAATGACTGAATCTAAACATAATGTAATGTTTTTGGTGATGTGTTGTTGTAGAGTAGTGGTAGTGTGTAGCACGAGCGGTTTTGTAAAAGGGCTTGTAGTACGTTTGAGATAGTAGAAGTATTGGTAATAATCAAGAGAGCACTACTGTTTTTAAAATAGATATATTCTCTTAAAATAATAACTACAAGTTATTTGATACACTGATTTTTAGAGAACGATTACTGAAGCAAGTGTTCTGGCTTTGAAAGCAGAATGCAGACTGTCCTGTTTGAAGGCAGAGCGCAGACTGTCTTGTTTGAAGGCAGACTGTCCTGAAGGAATGCTCTCTCTCTAACAAAACTATTGGCCAAGTAGCATTGTATTAATTTAAAGGATTTTTGTACCTTTGTTTTCCCTAATAGCAGTGACCCCAAATTACAGTACCTGACTCTTTTCTTTGCACACTAAGATACATTTAAAATATTAACAAAATACTATTTTTGATACTATAAAATATTCTAAACTATTTTTCAAAAATATTATTTTCTTTTATTTCTTCCTTCCACTACATTATCTCCTCCTAGAGAAATTTTTCGGCACGAAAAACTTGGGGGTAATCTGCAGTTGTAGAGGCTTGAAAGTATGGCGAGAGGCGTAAGTGCAACCTCGGCAAGGTAGTCGTGTATCGTAGACTACAGGCATCTTGTTCTGGAACAAAGATGGTGAACGCTGCTCTGGTGAGAAACGTCTTCTTTCGAGCGAACGCTGCTTGAGTGGGTGAGCGTTGCTGTGGTGGTAGGCTGATAGGCGAACACTGCTTGGCGAGTGAGAGTGTTGCTGATGAAGTAACTGGCAAGGGTAGACAAGGCGATCAATGTTGCCTTCTGAGTGACGGTATTGGAGGGATGCATGTACTTTCTTGAATTGAATCTATATGAACAAAAAAAAACTCTTAAGTAATTCAAAAATAATTAACATAAATATACAATAATATTTATAAAAAAAAAATATTTGTTTAATAAGCGAGCAAGGATGCGCAAGGATGTGCGATCGCAAAGGGTATGAGAAGGTGAAGATCTTTTCCTTTGGTAGAATCTTGTGTATCTGAAAATGATCCATAATGATATTCAACAGAATTTTAAATTGTACATAAATACATTATTGATAATTTCAATTTCCTACAACTAACATGCAATTTTCATGCAGTTATATTCATATGCATGCAATCACATTCATGCACATGCAATGGTGCAGACGACGAAGATGCTTGGATCTGCAAAAGAGTGGTTATATATAAAAAAAAATATTACTTTATATAACATAAAGATATTATGGATATGTCTCAATAATTTCAACAAATATAGGCATAATGCTTTACATAATTAAATCTGAAAAAAAATAGCAATTATTTATAAAAAGATATCATGTACAAAAATTTATACTAAATCAATGTCAAATATTTGAAAAATTCTTAATTTCTGGATTAAAATCGTCGTCGCTGGAACAGAAAAAATTTGTTAATTAAACAGTATTAAACATTACATCAGAAATATCAAACAAGTTTACGTGTTCATCTTGGTTTCTGCAAAATAAAATAAATTGTAAATTATTATTTAAAAATATTAAAATATACAATACAATAATTAAAAGTATCAAATGGTTAAATAAATTTATAACTCGAGCTACGAGAGTTTTCAGTGCTGAAACAAAAATAATATGTCCATTATTGCAACAACTAAAGTAAATATATCAATACACTTTACATATTTTTGTTCTTAAGACTAACAAAATTCTTACATATAACATTTACATGTGGTGTAGTATGTAGAGTTAAGAAGTGTGATAGATTGAGAATAATATCAAAAGATTCAATGTATTGTCGTGTTATGTATTGTGTGCGCGAGGTGCTACAGAAATTTTGTGGCTAGTTACTAGGGGTTTTAGTGAACTTAGCGATTAGTACTAAATTGGTGCGTTTGAGTACTATTTGAAAATTGGATATTAAATTTATTAAGTGTTAGATATGGTGCTGATTGCCCTGTAAGAACGTTTCTACAAGTATTAATTGGAAATTGCCTTATAATTGCGAAAGTAGGATTCGCCAGAAAATTTGGAATTTTTGACATTGTCCGCATGCAAATGAAGGGACGCGATGCCATAATTAGGTATCACCTGGTTAGTCAGGACTAATGGAAGCAGGTATGATAGCCATGGTCATAATTATCAGGTTTTCGAGAAAGCGACTGAGGGCTAACTCGTTTTGGGCTGTATTTGGAAACAATTACAAGCCGTATGTCCAAATTTTGAAATAATTGGCAAGTGGGCCTACTTTGAAGGTTATTACTAGTTTCGTTACCATTATTATTACTCTGTTTATATTGGGGTCTACCAGCGGATAAGAGTTAAATCGTGGATTATTTGAATTAACTCGAGCGTTACTATTGTCACTATAATACTGATTATGATTATTATAGCGATTATTTACTCGGTGATTAAAATTTCTAGGAATATTGAAATTCTTAGGCGTTTTGCCAAAGTTAGAGCGAGGTTTTGATTGTAATTTGTTTGTACAGTCCACGTCAAAATGTGGACCGGAACAATGGCGGCATGGCCTTTTTTTTATTAGATTAAAAACTCTACGAGTGTAGTTGGTTTTAATGGTGGCTTCTGACGTTTATTTCGATGCGGGCATTCTCTGTGGAAATGCATTTGTCCGCAGAAACGACATGGAGATGGGGGTGTGCGAGGATTAGAAGTTTTCGAATTGACAGCGAAAACTGTGGGGTTTGTTTCCGAAGTTTCTTTTAGGGCATTGCTATAAGAAAGTGCTTCGTCTAATTTTTGAGGTAGCTTTGTTCTTACCTCATTACGAAGCGGTTGAGGAAGTGACTTCAGGAACGCATCAGTGGCCAGTTTGTCTAAAATAGAATGTAAGGCCTCGAGTGGATTAGCTTGAGCTTTTAAACTAATGGCGGACTAGATGTGTCTAATTCTATCCGCGAAGGTTTCAGGAGACTCTGTGGGTAGAGACTGAATATTAGTCATTGTTGTAAGAGGACTAGAGGGGTTTTTTCTTTTCTAAATCAGTTAGAAGACGTTCTGAGATTAGAGGATACATTATGATTGTACCCTGTCGTTGTAATTCGACTTTCTGCGTACCATAAAATATTTTTGCAGAACCTGAGAGCCTAAGTGCTAGTATTTCTAATTTCGCAGCGTCGTCCCAGCCAGAAAGGCTAGCACAATGGCTAATTTGGTCTAGGAAATCTGAAACACTGGCTTAATTTTCGCCATCGAAG